>VZRQ01009446.1:1167455-1273005 GCA_013397975.1 Machaerirhynchus nigripectus | reverse complement strand
GCAGAGCTGCTTAGAAATGTGAGCTTGTCGTAAAACCGATAATTAACAGGGATAGAAAGAAAGATTACGCCTCAGCGTAACATTTGGAATTAAGTCACAGATTTTTGGTTTAAAGACGCACAATGTTTCTGGTACTGAATTATGTTTTAGGTCTTTCTGTCCTGCTGTAATAGCCTGGAAGCTCGAAGTCAGCAATTGCCATGTCTGGAGGCACCTCATTTTCTGAGAAGTCATTAATTGCTTCCTGCTGTGACTGCTGAGGGGCATGCTGGTCTTGAGAGCATGAAGCTGTTGGTGCCTCAGTCTGTGTAAGGAAAGCATCTTTCTAAGCTACAACAGGAATTTGAATAGGTTGTGTTTGTGGTGATTGTCATTGTGGCCACACTGACGAGTCCTGCAGTGTAAGGATCCCTTTGATGGATTTGATCCGCAAAAATCCCCACTGTGCTTCTTTCCTGAATATCTTTAGTATCTTCAAGGAAAAAAGAAGGTCAATGGTGCTATAATTTTTTTTCATACTTTTGTTGCTTTTGTTTCCATCCCTAAGTTGAATACACTGGCAACCAATCATAGTTTTATGGGAATAAACCTTCCTTGGGACAATTTATAGGACCAAAGAAGCTATATGCTTTTTTCAGCTCTCGGGAGTTTACAAAGAAGCCAAAAGACATTTCCCACATTTTAAGTGTGTATTATTGCCTTAATGTGTTTTCCTAGATTTCATGAGTATTCAGAATAATTACTTGCAATAAATAGTCAATTCCCAGTTGCCTGTCTTATAATAAATCTGCACATACCTACACCATCAGAGCAAAACACGTATTTTAAAACTCGTGGTGAGTTGTTAGAGCAGAGACCAGTGGTAGAACTGAGCTGTTTTATGGCAGTATATATAACACCAGGGCTCCCAACACATGCACTTCTCAGATGTTGTCTGTGGGTCAAGCAGATTGCATATCAAGGGCTTTTACAATTTCACACTGAGACTTCTACATTTCCATTTCAAAGGCTGGTAGAAACCCTATTTGTTCTTGATGTAGAATTCCTTCTTGAAATCAAATGGTATTGAGGGCAGGGAACAAAGGTTGAATAAGGATCGAAGAGCTATTTATGTCCCATGGAAAAGCAAAAAATTTGTGCATCCGTATCACTTGACTCTACATGAATTCATAAAAGGATCTGTGTTTTATATAGTCATTCATGAAGTAATCCAAAGAGATTTTACTTCTGTTTTAGCATTTAACTTGTAGTTTATAGTATGTGTTTCCCTGTCCTGTACCCAAGATTAGCCCTCATTTTCTGGCTTACTTGGCTAATCAGCAGGATCTTCCTTTATCAGTAAACATTTTTAACAGTATCTTCTACAGATATCAGCTTAACTGGCTTCATACCCATGACTGCTTTCCAGGTTTAAGAAAAAGAATTTACTCAGAGGAGTATAAACAGTAAATAAAGAAGTTCATCCAAAATGTCATAGTCACTCACAGTTTCCACAGAATAGTGTGCAGTGGGTGGCCAAGGGGTTCTCAGACTCATGTACACTGTATCCACTTGTGCTGTGATCATCTGAAATTGACAGAGATAAATCTACTTTCTTTGACACTGTGTTATGAATACTTATCCCATCTTTAGGGTATTTTTGAAAAAGATGTTAAGAAAAACAAGTATTTTTTCTCAATTATTTCTCAGGTTGTTGAACTTTTCAATTCTTTTTCATATAATCATAGAATGGTTTGGGTTGGAAGGGACCATAAAAATCATCTAGTTCCAACCTCATGGAATTATTAAAGTTGGAAGAGACCTTTATTGAGTCCAACCATAAATCCAGCACCGGCAAGTCCACTACTAAACCATAGCCCTAAGTGCCATATTTTTGCAAAATAATGCAGCTTTCTAAACAGGAATAAAGGATGCATCAGTTTTCCTTTAGTTCTTCTCAGCTTTTAGAGTTACAGCAGTGGCTTTGAAAGCTAAAGATACTGTTTTGAACTTTACAGTCTCAGCAGGGCTTGCAAGCAAGTTTACCACCTTGGGAGCAAATGTTGTGATCACTAAAAAATTAGCAAAAATCTCAGCAGCAGCAGAAGCAGAATCACAAGCAGCCCCATCCAGGAAGAACAGGATGACGTGAGGAACCCCCCAAGGCAGCTCATCCTGGGCTGCTTCAGATAATATGGGGCGAAACAGGGCCTCTCTGGGGAGGGAGGTGAGAGCACCTCCAGTGTTTTGGGGTTTCTGGCCAGAGCAAGGATGGGAAGGGCTCTGGGCAGCATGGTGTGGGGTGGCTGTGGGTGTGTTTAGCACCACAGGTGGTTCCTGAGCTCTGCAGGAATCCGTGCTTTTCCAGAGTTTAGTAATCACTGAAGAAATTCTGCTGGACCAGAAATTGCGTGCCTCAGTTCTCCATGTCTGTACTAGGACCTAAATTCTATATTCATTCTCATCCTTGCTGCTAACACTAAGTCACCCTTAAAATGTAATTATATAAGGACAATTCCTTTTTCGTAGGCAATAACATCTTACAGGCATTGTCTACCAATTTTCACTTAGATTTTAGACAGAATAATTTGCCAGATATAACCTTGGTGGTGAAAATATTTACCTAATTCTTACATTCCATCTTCTAAAAATATCCTGTACATATGGAAAAGTCTGAGATTATTAGTACCCATTTGGGGTTTGATTGTGATCAAGTGTGCAAGAACTACACCTTTGGATGATACACCAGTGTCAGTTTTATAGGGCAGGTAATTGAGAGTTGTTTATTTTGAACGCAGCCTCAGAAAGTTGTAAAGCTGCTGGGTTTCACTATTCAAATTTGGCATGTAAAAGATCACCCTTAGTTTAATGCTCAGTACATGACAACTAATTTTTCTCACATTATTGAACATGCTTTCAGCATGCTTTTGATACAACGTACTTAGTATTAAAATTTAATAGCTGAAAGCTGTTGTTACCTAGTATGTGATGTTTTCCCTTATGCACCTGTGTTCATGTTTGCTGAGCAGTGCTGGCAATAACTAATGAGCAGTTCCCAGCCTGAATTGTAGAGTCAGGGATTCTTATGTTTTTTATGCATCATTTATACATGTCATTAAATTACTGATACACTGTGTAACTTGACTACATTTCTTTTTTTCTGTTCAGTTAACCTAAAAATTTCTGAGAAATTAAATAAATGAATGTACACACATTTAAATTCAAAGCAGATTTCTGGACTTGATGTTCTTTGCTGCCTAAGAAAATGACTCATGGATTATACTGGAAGATCCCCTTCTGGGAAAAACTTATAACAGAAACTGCTAATTCCAGTAGATTAATTTTCCAGTTGTTTTCCCAAAGCTGTTCTTATGGGAACCCCTTAATTAGTAGTATATTTTAAATCAATTTGTGTTTTTACCAGCGGTCAACCCTATTAATAATTTTTAGTTGCTTTTATGTAGAATTCCTTGATTCTTAGTTCTTTGCAGACCCTTTAATGTCTACAACACCGTTAATCCTGCAGGCTGCCAAAAGAAAGAAGCAATTATGCTCCTCAAGTGATTCTGGCCAACATATATGCAGCTGTACAGCAAATGGCAAGAGACTGGTGCGGGGGAAATGAGTGGGAAACCTTGAAATGTTCATGTCCTCAAACACCCCTGTGGTGCTATCAAGAAACCCAGTGAGTGCACCTCTGCCTTTCAGCCAGGAGCATCTCACTCACTCTGCCTCTGTTTTTCAGAAATTTTTTGAAATAGTGTACTTCAGGACCATTCTCTTAGATGACATTAAATTTCTCTTTTCTGCAGGCAAACACCCTCTCAAAGTGAGAGGAAAGATAAACCTCTTTGTTTCTTTGGCATTTATGTGGAGAGAAGACTTTAAAATGACCAGCATGGGTTTTCTGCAGGTGACTGAGCAGAGTAACTCAGTTAAATGTGAATGAACCCATATGTCAATCTAAAAATAATTGTATCTACAGGAAAAGGCTGCCCAAAAGCATTCTCTATTCTTGTGAAGAATAAAAAAGCCCCAAACAGCTACATTTATAATGTCATTAAGCACATTTTATTCAAATGCATGACGTAATAAGAGACCTTATAAATAATTTATTCTAGTTTCTTTGTATGTAGGAATTGATCGAAAAGGAACTTTTTTTCTATCAATGCATAGGCTGACAATAAAAAAATGTTCATTTTGATGTTCTAGATAAAAAATCCTTTTAGTTAGACTTCAAGGCTTATTTAAATATTGAAGCAGCTCAGTTTAATTCACTGTAACCAATGATATTGCCTAGCTAAATGTAAAAATACAGTTCTGTTGGTAAAACTCAGTGCCTCACATTAGTAAATATACTCAAATGGTGAGTGAATCTGGAATTATTTAAATAAGATCAATATTAAATAAAACTTGAGGATATTCTGAGAATAGGATTGAAAAGGAACGGTTTCTTGAGGGGAAGGGAGCTCAGCCATTACTTCTTTGCTCTTCTGAAAGTAGCCAAACTTTCTGTCCCTCAGTTCAGCCACATGTGGAAAACTCATCAATCTCTACAAGACTTCTAAGACTTCCACAAAAAGGCAGTTGCTGTTTGTAAATCCTGAATAAAAAATACTAGAATTATGTCAAAACAGCTCACTTATTGTAAACATCCAAAGCACAATGATTATTGCATAGCTGATTTTTTTTGTTTTGTTTTGTTTTGTTTTGTTATGTTTTTTTTGTTTGGTAATAAAGAATTTTTTTTTATCAGTAAAGGTACAAAAGTATTTTCAGCTCGTTAGTAATTTCGGGGAGTTACTTACTCTGGTTTTCTTTCATTTTTAAAGATTACTATCTTGTAGTTTGGTTGTAAAACTTTTTTTTTATATTGCTGGATAATATTTTATGTGTGCAGATTTATTGCCTTCTGTGAGATTACCCATAAGACTAAGTAGCAGAAAATGACAATACATATTCTGAAAATTTCTTTCATTTCATTATTAATATATTCAGTTATTTCCAGACCTCCTGAAAAATTTAAAGACAGTTTTGTGAAAGACAGTGTTACTTTCACTCTATGTTACTCTATGGTTTGAAAACATGAAATGGACATATTTGTTTCAAAAATCTCCCATCCTTTGGGACCAAAGGACTCGGAAGCCTCATCACCATCCATATAGAGAAACAAAAGCTCACAGAATACTGTAAGACTATCTCAGTGTTGGATTTTTGAATGTGAAATGAAAAATAAAATAAACAAAAAGATTACCTGGCATTCAAGATCCAATATAATTCATGTTTATTTTCACTGTGTACAGAAGGTGGAGCCAAATTCATAAGGATCTGTGAACTCATACTTCAATCTTTGTTTGAATACTTTTCTACTGTCTTTCTGGGGGGGCCAACTAGTTCAGAGGGCTTATTGATTGGAATCAGTTACAATGTTGGGATAAATCCTTTTCAGACCAACTTTTCTGGTGTTTAAGCTGTCTGTAATGAGGTTTAGAAGTTTATTGGCAGAGCTGAAGAGCATCTGAGCCTTCATGTATTATCCTTCTCCCTTTCTCCATCAGTGATACAGGAGTAAATTCATATTTCTAAATGTAGCATGGGATAGTGAGCAAGCTGAGTATCTCCATGAAGTTGTGGTCAGACCTTCGTGGTATGAAGTGGCAAGCACCGACCAGCACAAAGAACAGAAAGGAAACAATCACCCCAAGCTTTGAACACTTTATTTTCCTTCTCTGTGATCCTCATTAAATTTAAAAAGAAACTCCCACTTAGTTGTTTGCACTGATAGCCAATATTCCAAAATGCAACTGGAGAAAAAATCAGAATAATTTGGGGCTCAAAGGATGGACCCTGGCATCAGGAAATTTTGCTTCTAATTCTGGTTGAGCCATTAGCTGTCTGTGACTCAGAAGAGCCACTGATATTCTCCATGACAAACTTTCCAAGTCAATAAAAGAAGTTACTATAACGTAACTTCTTCTATGATAATATTTATAAAACACTCTGAGATTGCAGACAGATGACTGTATAACAGTGCAATATATTTCCGGAGAATGGTGACCATTCTCTAGGGTGGGCTCTGACGCAATGGCATCTGTCATAGAGAACTTCCCATTTCCATTTTAACTGCTTCTTAGTCTTAATGTTTTTTCCAGCAGGGTGTCTTTTAAAATAGAAATTATTTTCTTTCAAAGGCAGTGAGAGCAGAATCTATGTTATACTGACGAAGCATCCTTTTCCCCTGGGGGAAAATTCTAGCTTTGAATTAAATGAATCTGAGAGACCAGTTTCAACAAGGAATGGCAAGTGAACTCACTAAGTGACAGTCTTGTGATTATCCTCTTTTTATTATTACTATTCTTAAAATTATCAGAAAATATTCTTATAGGCTATGTGCTGTGCCACCCAAGTGGGACCAGATACCACCCTGAAGGATGACAATTGCCTTTAATTGTCTGTTTTGAACAAGCAATGACCCTTTGAAACTTGGGGCAGGGGGTGGATACGGCTGTGTTTCACAGACTCAAGGGTGCGCTGGGTGCATCAGTGGGCTCCAACCCAGTCACCCCAGCTGAAAGAATGTGCAAGCACTGTGGTCAGCTACTTCAAAGCTGAGTTGTATTTCTATGTGACGTAAATTCCTTAAACAAGCAAAAAAACCCCACTGGGTGCTAAAAACAAACAAAAAAAAGCATTAGTCTGCACATTTATGTGCTTAGGTAATCATGAAATACCATATTATTGTTCTGAAAAGCTTTACCTCCATAGGGCATGAAACAGGTCCATGCATTATTCACAAGTCTGTCTTTAAAGCCAAATGTGTGAGAAGGGATATCAGTGAAAACCTGCCAAAGCGTATGTGCCATCCAGGGATGTGGGTGACTGCACAGCTGCCTTGAAAGCACCCAAGAAAATCTGCACAGCCTGTGTATATTAATCTCCATTCACCATATATTCAGCTCATTTTACTTGGTCTGTGGATTCCTCTCCCAAATTGCACAGGACGAGGACAGTGCTGTGCATGGGAGTACTGGGAAGTGAATTTTTCAAGCAAATTGAAAACAAGTGAAGGCATGTGATTTGTTTTAAGAGCTCCACAAACTACAGACATGTTTAATTGGAAGTAGACCATGAACCCCACTGGTATCCATGGGAGATTTGGTAATGGTCAAAGGACTGTATAGCCTTCCAAATGAAACATTCACTAAGGCTTTCCTAGTGAATCATGTTGCTCAAATATTATTGAGAGATTGTTTGGAGGAAATAGGAGGAAAAAAGGTTTTTTATAAAATGCTGCACTTGTGTTCAGGTAATAAATACAAAGAAAACAGAGGAGTGACTTCTGTATTAAACATGAGTATGTGCCAAAAGCTGGAAATACTAAATAATCCAAATTTTTGTTCCCATTGGTAAACCTGTATAGAAAAGCAGCAGCAGTACTGTGGGCTCTGAACAATTTCACTGATTTAGCTGAGGATTCAGCAGTGAGTGGACAGAAGCATTGTGGAAGTCACCCTGAGGTTCAGCCCCAGAGATGCACTTGGCAGAGTCTGGGCTCCAGCACTGCACCTGGGTCACGGTGCAACTGTGTCCTTACAGATTGTGCTGCAGCCTGCCAAAACAAAGGCAAATGGGGTCTGGAGTCTTTGCACTGCCAAGACAGTGCTGTTTGCTCCAAAATGCAAAATGTCAGTGGATGGCAAGAGAGTTCCTAGAGAGTTCGAGGCCCCAAAATATTAATTTCTTTTATGTGAAAAGAATCTGTCTTCTACAATGAAGCAAGGCTTCAATCTTAACTGTGATCTTCTTACACATCTCTTAGTTCATAATTATGAACAGATCTGCAAATATCTCACATCTGACACCCCTGTGCTTTCCTGTGGAACACAGTTTCAGCTGAAGAGGGGTTGTGTGTGAGGACATTTGTTCCATCTGAAACAATGGTTTCCATTGCGAGGCAAATTAATGTGAGGTTTTCTTGTAACCTCGTGAAATGGTAGATCATTGCATCACCTGAAGCTGAATATATTCTGGTAATAGTCTGTAAAATGTGATCATGGAGACATTTCCAAACTCTAAGAGACCTTTCCAAATAACTCTTATCAGGACAAATAATAATCCTTCCTAATTCTACACAGTATCGTGGTGGAGACTTGTAAAACTTTCCCTTTTGCATGTAGATAATGTCATAGCAAAACCAAGTCCTATGCTTAATATGGCTGCAAAACTATCCTTTCCTTGTTACTAATGTACATATTTTAGTTTTACAAACTGGATTTTAAGATGTCTGGGGTTCTCACAAATACTGGTTTTTTAATTTAAGTGGAGAAATACTTCATCCTTCCTTCAAAACCATAATGTTTGAAAAATCACAAAGCCTATACTGGAAGATAATGGGAAAATGCAAGATCAGGCAAGCTGGACTCTGTGATGTTGCGATCTTGCCAGCTTTGACATGGAATGATAGCTTTGTATTCTTGCATGCTATAATTCAAGGGTTTATTCCTGGCGTAATTCTGCTTTCCTAAGGTGCAATTTTTTCAGCACCAACATATACGACATCCCAAATGTCCTCAGTGTCTCAGCATTGACACACGTGGTTACGCTGACAGAGTTTTATACTTTGTTCCAGAATCACCAGCATTTTACAGACAGTGGCAGGAGCCCTATGTGTACTAGTCATGAAGACAGTGAAGACCTGTGGTTTGTATATTCCAACTGATCCATTCTCAAGAAGAAGGGCCCACAGTGTGTGAGGCACAAGGCTCCACTTCTCCCTTAATGTGATGAGAAAAGACAACCTGAAAACTACCTTCAGAAAACAAAGTTTCTTTCTGCCATATGGCTTGGACAACTGTAAAAACAAGAGAAAAAAAAAAAAGTCAAAACTAACAGCCACTATCAAAGGAAAGAGCGGAAACTAAGCAAACCAATTGTCTCCGTCTGCATCTGGAAGAAGGGGAATGGAAGGTGTGCATTGTAGTGTACTAGCTCTGTTTGTCAAACAGGAGGCAGTGTAGGCTGCTATTAACTGCTCCAGAGCAAGAACCAGGATGGGTGTGTTTAGTTCCTAGCTTCAAAGCTCCCTGCTGAGTATATTTCTACAAAGATCCTGTCTTACTTCTCTTCTCTGGAGAGCTTTGAGTGAAAAGCAGTAGGGAAGAGCTCTGAAAAATAAGCAGTAATATCTAGGTTGTGTTGCAGAATGTAACTTTCATTATTTCAGAAAGAAACTGTAAAGAGGACCCTTATCTGGAATCTCTCCATGACCATTACTGGACTTCTCTCCTTCAAAGAGCAAAAAATGCTTATCCACACTACTGAGCCCAGAAATAGCTCTTGAGAATAACATGAGTTGAAACCCCAATGAGCCTGGTACCACCCCAAATGTGAAACTTCATGGAGAACTAACTGATCGGGAACACTTCTAGAGAAGCTCTTAAGAAGTCCCACATAGCAGCTCATAACCCATGACATGAATGAGGAGAAGACCAATTCCTAATGACGTCTTAACTCCATGCGTGAGGAGCTTAACACAGAGAAATAAATTAATCTCTGTTCTACAGACAAGGCATTTTTTAAGGAGCATTTAACCAGGGTCTAGGCAGGAGCAAAGCCAAACTAGTTTCGTTTCAATTGCATAGATCAGTTTTGAAGCATGCTTTTATTCTGTAGAATGTGTTCAAAAACTATCAAGAACATTTCTTCTCACTATTGAAGCCTGATTCTCTGTACTATGCTTTATTTTCTGAAGTTTCCTGGAAAGAGTTTCCTGGAATGTGAGATCATTTCTTCATTTCTCCCATGGGATGAACACACGCACACATGCACACACAAATAATAGTAAAAAAATATGTGATGTGTATCTCCTGTGGAAACAAACACGCTGCTCCTGGTGTGTACTTTCATGTGTGCACGTAAAGGAAATTGACCTCAGTAAACAAGGCTGTGTTCACAACAAAAAAAAAGTAGAGAGGGCTTGGGAGGGCTTCCTCTCCTGAGTGGTGGCTAGGAGCCAGCAGCCCCAGCATCCAGAAGGTCCACGCTGGTTACCCATTGATCCTTTTCACTGCATTTCTCCCTCTCCCTGCAGTGAGACTCCTGGTGCTCACCAGAGAGCCAGCTTTTCTCATCTGTCTCAGGCGAGCCCAGATCTGGTCACCGTGCCACCCAGGTGCTCCAGTGACCGGGGGGTGTGGGGCGGCTGCTGACTGCCCGTGTATTTTTTTTGTTACATCAGCAAGAGTGGACTTTCATGCTCTCTGTCTTGCGGCGGGCTGGTTTTCGCTGTGCCTTCAATCCTATCCCTCCTCCTCCCCCAGCTCCGTGCTCTCCGCCCGCAGAGCGCCCCTCCTCCCGGGCTGCCTCCCCTCCCTCTCCCCTCCTCTCTCACAGTCAGAGGCTTGAAAACTTGTTATAAGCTCTCCCAGTGTTCCAAGTTAGAAAAAACTTTTACGAGGTATCAGCACTTTTCTTTCATTAGTGGGGAAGGAAGGATGAAAAATACAAAACAGCAGTAGACTTTTAAAGTTTAAATAGACAGGTCTGAGTGCCTGAACGTGCTCTTCCATTTTAGTTTAACCCTCCAAAGAAGTACTCTGATCCATTTTCACTGCTGATCAGCAAGGGTAAGTTGAAAGTTTTCCTTTTTCATCATTTTGTGTTTCCCTTTTTTCTTTTCTGAAAACACTGCTTTTCTTTCTTTTTTTCTTTTTTCCCCCCCCACCCTAAGGATTCTGTGTTACTGCGTTGAGGGTTGAACTTGTTTAAAACCACACATCTCTAAACAGCGTAGGTTCTCTTAAAGTGCTAAGTTCCAGCTTGGAGGAATTCTTTGCTTCCTTTTGTCATATTTCTATACATTTCCATAAGTGCTACACTTTTACAACTTGTAGCCTTGTTCAGCCGAAGGAGGAACTGCGGCGAAGTTGTGAGTGCCGGGCTGAGCTGCAGACTTGTTGCTGCAACATCGCTCCCCTCCACCGCTCTCGGACTAACTCAGCTCCTTTAAAGAAAAAGCCGAGGTGCGCTTCGCTCTCCTCTGTTGTACCAAAATTGCATCAGAAGTTGTTAACAGGGAGATCTTGCCCTGAATGTGTCCCATTCCTTCCCCGCACGTTTTGCTTTCATATGGAAATCCTGATTGATGCCTGATAGCTTGAGCAGAGCAAGGTTCTTAATTAGATGCCTTATTAAATGCTGCAGCTACTGAAGTGGTGACTTTCACGTGGTCTTCCTGATAAGTTTTTTTCCCCTTTTCTTTTAAAATAGATGTGATAAAATCCAGACATGGGTTATGGATTTTTAACCTGGTTTGTATATAGTTACTCTGTTTTAGCAACCTCAGTGAGGGATTTTAGCGAAGGAATGTGGGATATCATGATATGCCTTACCACGTTGGCAATGTCTGTGAAAGTCTTGGGTAGATATAAATGAAAGTTGTCTAGGAAGGACTGTACATAATCCCTATATGACACATTCCCTGTATGTTACCTTGAAGACCTAGTTGCCAAAATGCAGAGGAAAAAATACTTGAGCAGCATCTCTTGGAGAACTAAAAACCTTTTCATGTTGAGAGACTTGGAGTGATTCCTTGTAGCAGTTGTTGCCTGCTGCTCGCCAGTAGTTAAAAAGCAGCACGAGGAAGCAGAAAAAAGAGCCTTCAGCTGAAAGACAGACGAAGCACAGAGTCTATCTTATCAAGTAACACACGAACAAGAATATTGTGTGCTTAAAAGTGTCCTCATATTTTGCCTTGAGATAACCAGCAAGCCTCATGAAGCAGCATATTTCCTCTGAGGATTTCTTTTTCATTTTTGTACGTGATACTTACAACAAAAAACCCTGGTAATGAGGACAAAAATGGGATATGGACACCTTTTGCCTGACGTCCCTGTGTGTGCGCGTGTGTGTGCGCGCATAGGGAGCGAGTCAGAGGACTTGCGTGAAGCTTTCATCCTGCCATTTTTAACATCTGGACAGCACACTACGCGGCAGAATTTAAGCCTCTAGTCTTCGGGATGTTTACTGAAGTGTTTCTTTCAGAAACTTCAAAGCCAAACACTGGCGCTGACCCACAATACCTAACAAGCATTTGAATGGGAGAAAGGCAAGCAGCAGGCTGGGTTCAGGACAGGGAAGAGAGGGATGGACACAAGGGATTTCATTTGCGACATAAAGCTGAATGCCTATACACACAGGAGCGCAGACAGATACAACACTCTAAAGTTATCTCAGCTCTCATGTTATGCAAGCCCAAGAGATTAATTTTATTTTTCTCTGCAATGAACCAAGGCCAAGGATTCCTGTGGGTATGGGGAAGGTTAGAGGACATTGAGCAATGCATTTGTTTCATTAGATACGTTGCTCTCTTTCCCCCAGTCTCTGGTATCTCCTTCCCATGTTACTCACGGAATTTGTCTCATGTAGAGGCACCTGGGCTGTTGTTTGTGCCATTTATGTTTTCAGACATCCAGATTTCAAGATCCTCAAGTAGGAGCATCAGAGGGCCTGAGGCCCCCTCAGGGAATTCAGCATTCCTTCCCTTAATTCCAAAGTGAGTCAGGAGAGGGATGAATCTGGGCAGTAACACAGAGGGTAGACCTGACTTGTACAACTAGAGAATGTCTAAGAAAGTGCTTACAGTTGCTCTTGCAAATATTGTTTATAATTAAATGAGGTGGGGAGGGTACAGCATGGGAGAGAGAGCCAGAGGCTATGGGGTAGATCTGGTAGTGGCTGACCACCAGCGGTACTGGCAGACAAAGGAAAAACCACACTTGTGACACTTTAAATTGTAGTTTCTGCGACCATTTTGTGTGTAACCTTTGTCCAGTGGATGAAATGACCTGAACCTCCTCTGCAGACCTATATATGAACTACACCTTCCCAAGGTGTAGCAAGGCATTTGTCTGCAAGGCTTTTGCTTATTTTTGTAAGATTTCGGAAAACTAGCTTTCCCTATTCCAACAGGTCCAAACCCAGTGAGTTGTAAATCTCAGCTGCTTTCTCTGCCATGCATGTTACTTTTGGGAAATTCTCAAGCTGATTTATGTTCAGGGTCCAGAGTTTTCTCTTTCGTAGTCTATGTGTGTGTGAGCATAAATAAAAAGATAGAATAGGTTGGAAAACCAAAGCTTTGGCTTGTTTCCCAATTACTTCAGCTGCACGATCCCATTTTAGAACCCACTCTAACCCTTACTGCTCTTCCATCCACTAGCATGTGACCTTCTAACACTGTAGTCAGACCTGGGACATTACCACAGCACTGAGTTTGCATTATTCTTCTTGGAAAATATGAACCAGATGACATGATGAATGCCGTCCATAAAAAATAGTTCTAGAATTTCTTAATTGTGGCTTACAAATCAAATGACTTATATATGTGGTCATCCTAAACCCATGCAGATGAATGCTGTCAGATTTCCTGCTGCTCTATGGATTTTTTTCCTGTCTTTACCCACGCACAGTAGGACCTGGAAGAAATCTATCTCTTAAAGACTGGTATATTTTAATGCTAGGCCAGCATTAGTCTGCCTCAGAGAAGGTTATGATCCTCTAAAGTATTAATCAGTAGGAACTCATGAAATGCACATACTCATCATCAGTCATATCCTTAAATTCCTGAAGTACTGAACTTGTATCATTCGAACAGGCCAGCCTGTGCCATTCAGCAGACTCATTTAAGGTATTTGGAAGTGTTTAAACAAGCTAAAGTCCAGAATACTAAAGAGCTATTTTTAAAGGTTGTCTGCCAACCATTTCAAACTACTTGCAAAGCTAGAATACTTAAGTACCTGTTTGACACAAAATCTCTTTTTATACCTGGTAAACAGATTTGTAATCAGTTAATAAAACTGGTCTTTCAGTGCCCTGAAAGTAAACAAGTTAGATCCAATGAATGAATTTTCTCTACAACAAAGCAAAGTACTGTGTTTCATAAAGCAATGGAATCCACTTAAGAAAAGGAATAATATATTTGTGCCACCACAAGGTTATCTGATTAACAGTACAATGTTTTGAATTGATGTGGGGTTTTTTATCACTGGCAAAGGCTAGCATGTAACTGATCTCTTTTTAAAAAAGTTGCTTTTCAGAACTATGTATGAGTAATTCAAGCATGGAATGTTTCCTCCTGGAGTTTATATTGCCAGCGGACACAAATGAAACTTAGCAATTTTGCGTGCTGAAGCAAATTAAAAAATAGGTAGTAAATTCTCCAAATATTGCAGGTGTGGGATTAAGTAGGTCAAAACTGAAGTAAATCATATTGCATCAATGAACCAGAGAGGAGCATAATTAGAAAACAAACAACACATAACTGCCTAGAAATAACATATCCTCTGTTTTCTTAATCAGGCTTTAAATCTGAAATAACATTTAGACAGTAAAAAAGTATGTTGAGTCTGAGGAAAGTCTGTTAACCCAATAGTTTCTAGTCACTGGAAAGCTGACTAATTAAATCAAGAAGCTGTTACTTGAAAAAGGCTCTTTCTGTCCACTTGCACTTCTAGGACATGGAGCAAATAGCTTTCCTTTAAAACAAACTTCACATGTTGTATAGTTACAGGCTGTTCTCTGTTTTAACAATCCCAGCCTGAGCAGGATCATGGTCACATTTCATTCCAGCCTTTCCAGGGACCTCCGCACTTCTCTGCCTGACTCCTTCTCTGCCTGACTCCTTCTCTGCTGCCCCAGCCCAAAAAGACAAACTCCCTTTTTCTGGGAAGGATGAAAGCTGAGGATGGTTGAGAGGATGTGTCAGAGACAAACATGCTCTGTGTGCTCCTCCCGGCAGAGGCTTCCAGTTTTAAAAGTTTGAAGCAGGCCTGATCCTTTGATGGGGCTCCATTCATGAGAAGAGCTAATTACATGAGGAAGGGTCAGCAGGCTGCAGTGGGTGAACTTCAGAGCCAGCTGTTTAGGCAGATGGAGGAAATGGCCCTGGCATATTTTTCAGGGGTTCAAAGATAATTGGCATCTCAGAGCTATCAGAGCGAGTACTTTAAACACTCGTCTCCCATTACTCTCTCAGACTCGGTGGCAGGAATGGTGTGTTTTTATTTGGCATTTATTGTTATGCTTGAGTTTGCCAGATTTATTATCTTCTGTTTCCAGTGACTCACTGCTTCTTGAAAGCAAGTCTCCTTGGTGCTAAAATTTCCTATTTTATGAATTATCCAAAAAGCGCTTTTTCTATAAATGACCTTCACTAGGGAATATATCCATGATGCAGTGGGGAGGAAATCATTTGGACATTATCAAAACTGTTAATACCAGGAAGGTATTACTCAACATCCATGGAATAAATATCTATGCCCAGCAGCAATCTCATTAAAAGGGAAACTTCATTATTATTTTTCCTTTTAGTTTCCTGATTTCACATGCCTTTTCATGTGGGGCAAGTTAAAATGTAAGTTTTTATAAGATTGCCATTCTCCAGTTGATAAAAATCTGTAGTGAATTTTTTTTTCCTAAGAATCTAGAACATCAAGCAAACCATTTCATTTCTTTTATGTCATCCTGTGTATTTCCAGATATCCTGAGAAGCTGCCTGTGTCCCAGAAATACGCACTTTAAAACTCAAGTCAGGAAAGACAGTTTAAACTTGCAGTGTTCAACACTTGGAATGCAAACTGCAAGCCAGGAGTCGCCTTACAAACAGAAAGAGCTTATTTACCTTTTTTTTTCTTGCTAAATCTTTTCCTTTCAAAACAAAGAAGGAATTTAAATACAAAAAGATGCAAATACAAACCTGAAACTCCAATGAATTAAGTAAATCACAGACAAACAGGAAACCAGTTCCTGCAGTTTGGTAACATGATCTTAGCTGTGTTTCATGTATTTACTATTTTCAGTTCCTTCATAAAACTATAGGTAAAGAATGCTTACTTTGATCTTTGTGACACAAATACTGATGTATAAGCCTTATTTAGACAGCAAACATTTTTTCTGAAGTTGAGTAGAGTATGAACTTAGCATCTTTAGGAACTATACTCTTAAATGTATTACACTCTATGAAGTGATAGGCAAGAGCTCAGTTTAATATTGCTGTGTAGGAAAAACTGCATGTATTTTGCAAAGGTAGAATTTTGGGTATGTGACCCTAATATTAGCTTAAGGCAACCTATTGTATTTAGGTTATACTTTTTCAGTATCTGAAAGAGTGAACATAAAATTTATATTGAATGATGAAATCCACACTGAAACTGAGAAATCTCTCATATATTCCTAGCATATTTACGTAGTGCAACTGCTTAGTTCCACGCCCTGCTTCATCTGTGTGTCACAGCTGTTTTCCACCTGAGGCAGGTGTAGGTCGTTAAACTGAGGCTGCCACCAGGGAAGCTGAGCCAACCGCAGTGGTCACTGAGGGTTGCCATGGACTTCTTGAAAATTGGAGTGAAATCAGGAACTTTTTCCATTGTGCTCTGAGACATTATATGTTACTTTCTCTTTTCAGTTTCCCTAACTTCCCACTTCACCTGCAGACTAACTAAAACTCTGGTTTCTCTTCAGATCATGTAAAATATGTTAATTATCACAAAGCTGACACCACTGCTCTATTAGCATTGATCAGTGACTTCGTGTATCAAAGGTATTAAAGCTCTTCCTTAACCCTTGCTATTTTTTCCCTTTGTGTCCTTGTTTAGCTAGCATCCTGTGAAGATGGGTGATTGGAGTGCCTTGGGAAAACTTCTTGACAAGGTTCAAGCCTATTCTACCGCAGGAGGGAAAGTGTGGCTGTCTGTCCTCTTCATCTTCCGAATCTTGCTACTGGGAACAGCAGTAGAATCTGCTTGGGGAGATGAACAGTCTGCATTCCGGTGTAACACTCAACAGCCTGGTTGCGAGAACGTCTGCTATGACAAGTCCTTTCCCATCTCCCATGTACGCTTTTGGGTTCTGCAGATCATATTTGTGTCTGTACCTACCCTTTTGTACCTGGCACATGTGTTCTACGTAATGAGGAAAGAAGAGAAGCTGAACAAAAGAGAAGAAGAGCTTAAGGTAGTTGCAAATGATGGTGTGAATGTGGATATGCATCTCAAGCAAATAGAAATTAAGAAATTCAAGTATGGGATCGAAGAGCATGGCAAAGTGAAGATGCGTGGGGGACTGCTCCGTACTTATATCATCAGCATCCTGTTTAAATCTGTCTTCGAGGTGGCTTTCTTGCTGATACAGTGGTACATTTACGGGTTTAGCCTGAACGCCATCTACACCTGTGAGCGAGACCCGTGCCCGCACAGAGTGGACTGTTTCCTCTCCCGTCCAACTGAGAAAACCATCTTCATCCTCTTCATGCTGGTGGTGTCCTTGGTGTCTCTTGCCTTGAACATCATTGAGCTTTTTTACGTGTTCTTCAAGGGCGTCAAGGATCGTGTGAAAGGGAAAACCGACCCTTACTCCCACAGCGGTGCCATGAGCCCTTCCAAGGACTGTGGCTCCCCCAAATATGCTTATTACAATGGCTGCTCGTCACCGACCGCCCCTTTGTCTCCCATGTCTCCCCCAGGGTACAAGCTCGTCACTGGAGACAGGAACAATTCCTCCTGTCGTAACTACAATAAGCAAGCCAGCGAGCAAAACTGGGCCAACTACAGCGCAGAGCAAAACAGAATGGGGCAGGCTGGCAGCACCATCTCCAACTCGCACGCCCAGCCCTTCGACTTCTCTGATGAGCACCAGAACACGAAAAAACTGGCGTCAGGACATGAGCTGCAGCCCCTCACCATTGTGGACCAGAGGCCTCCCAGCAGAGCCAGCAGCCGAGCCAGCAGCAGGCCTCGACCTGATGACCTGGAGATCTAAGCTTCTTGCTCCAGTACTTGCTCAACTATGAAACGACGTGCATTGGAAGATGCCGTCAGTGCTGATCTTGTTCCAGTGGAGGTGGTACTTAACAGTCTCAAGCAGGAGATTTTAACAATCATAAAAAAAAAAGCGCAAAACAAACAAGCAAACAAACTTTTAAAATACTTGCTGGTTCTTTGGGGGGTGTGGGGTTGGTGTGGGGTGGTACAGTACACATTGATATTTAATGTAGCTGGTTTAAAGAATTTAAATACTAAAAAAAAGGAAAAAAGGTAGTACTAAGGTAAAGGGCTGTTTTTCTAGAAAGGCTGTAAATATCTGAGTGTATGTGTATGTGTGTACTATCATGTTTGTTTCTAAAGAATCTTCTGTAATACTAAAAGCCAATAATAACTGAACTCACATTTGTCAGGGTGAAGTGCTACCTGAAGATGAAAACATTTTTCCTATTCAACATGCAAAAAAGTCCAGGATTGCCTCTGATCATTTCCCTGTCAAGAACATTCCATTCTTAGAAAGTGCACTTTGAAGGTAAACTTTCCTATGTGGTCCTCCAGGTTGTCAGAAGGCTCCTGTGAGGACAACTTACAGTCTTTGAGTCGTTCAATTCAAATTTCAGGCATGGCCCACCGAGAAATACTTTGGTCACCTGCTCTTCCAGCCCTTCACGCAGGTGTATTTTGTGATGTGCGTAAACGGGATGGCTCCACACATGTGGAACCTGCAACGACACAGTCTTGCCTGCAGCAATACTTGTGTCCTGCTACTCATGTAGAGTCTCTTTAGTATTATATAAAACACAGTTTGCTGCCACTTGCAGATTTAAGCATCAAGACAAGGAAGCAACTGCCGTTAGTGAATTTTATCCCACCTTTATGTGTACTAAGAGTGTACGTATGTGTGTGGATGTGGAGGTAAAGGTATACACAAAACACCCTCAGAAGCATAGGCTGAGACATAAACGCACACAGGTTACTTGCAGTTGACACTTTCTCATGGATGTTGTGAACATGTGGGCCACTATGGTGTTTACATTCTCTGGTTCCTTCAATGTAAGTGAAGCACATGTCGTTATATTTTTGTAATTCTATAAAATATTTTCCATGTATCCTAAATGGATGCTCTTTTAAAAATAAAAAAAAAAAATCTAAAGGGCCTAATCCTGGATGTCTTGCTCTGGAAAACCTCTCTTTAAAGTTGTTGGGAGTTTTGCCTCAACAAAGTCTGCAGGATCAAGCCCAAGATGTAGCGAACCATGTTCTTGCTGGCATGAATGATTTTCTTTTGTAGAAGTTAGGGGTGGAAAAGACCCATTAGGTCATCTAGCCAATCTCCCTGATAGGTAATAATGATGCTTGAATGATAGAAGATGTAGTACTGTAAGCAAGCTTTAGTCTTTTATGTGAGAAACTTAGAAGAAGTGCTTTGTGCTGGATTAATAATAAAATATGCCTACATGGCTTTTGCAGTAACTGGTATTTTTCTTGTTCTAAATATTCACATTTACTGAACTGCAATGTCCTCTGAGTTTGACAGTTAGGTCCTTCTAGATGGCTCTAGCAACTTTAGTGTTTACAGTTAGATTATGTTTGAAATGCAAGTGAAGTTGAAAGGATTTTTAAAGAGTACAATTCTAGCTAATTTATTTGAAATATTCGCTAAAGAAATTTACCAGTTTCTTCAAATGCGTAGCCTCTTAGCTGAACACAGATTGACCAAGGAAATACATAGCTTTGTTTCATTTTGCAGCAACACAGATAAATTGTTTCATTTAATACATTATATTAATTTGTTTGACATTCCATGTTAAACTACTGTTGTCTTCAACTTCATTGCATGTATGCAACCATAGTTTGCCTGATCATGTTGTCTGGAGAACATTAGTCAATAAAGTTTTAATTTAGTATAAATACATTTTCTAATTGTCTTTTACTGTTTCATATGTCTGCATATATCTTTAGTTTCAGTCTGATAATCCAAACTCATTCCTCCCTTGTTCGTTTTTCCCCAGTCACTGCATTTCAGAAGCATCCTTTATTCAATCCATCTGGATTTACTTTGAACTGAAATTCCACAGGGCCACATGCAGACACCCTCACAACAACTGGAAAAACAAGCATTGTCTCTACCACTCCTGAAACAAAGTAATGTTCAGCATGAAAAAATCTTGCCATGAGTCTCAGAAAACGTGTATTTATTTGCAAACTATTATAAAAATGACAGTACTAAAATACTGTCACGAAATTTTTCAAGTAATTTTTATTATGGCTTAGATTTAACATTATGAAATCATTGTGTCTAGTTTACATTTTCCCATGTAATCAGATTGCTCAAGTGACAGTCAGTTTCAATTTCTGGAATTAAGACCTCATTTCTTCAAACTCAGTTGGAGAAAGGTACTCATTTTGATAAGGCTGGGACTTTGCATATTGCCGCTTCTCCTTCACCCATCCCTAATAAAGGTCCCCATCCCTAATAAAGTCATACAGTGCTTGGCTTTTCAGCATTGGACTCTAAATGTAAGGAGGTTCAACTCCTTTTTTCTTTGAAAAATCAAAATATAGTGGTCATGCAATTACCATAAAAGTTTCTCCTTTCAATTTTGCTTGTTTTTAAGTCCAAATTCTTCCCCTTCTTATTAGTAAAGATGGGGGGAAAAGCAGGGTAGTGGAAGTGGATTTACAGCTCTGAGAGATACTACACAAGCACCAGCACAAGGAACGAGTCCTTGAAGTTTTCCTTAAATAATAACAATTAGTGACATTTAAGCTGGTTTGTCCTAGTCCGTCTGTACAAATGGAAGGGAATTCTAAGCATATTGTGAGGATCATGCTCTTGGAAAGGTGGACACTGAAGCATTCAGAGAAGGGCTCACCCTGAGATAAAATGTAGTGTCTCCTAGACAGGCTGATTGTCAGGTATGTCCCATGGGGCATCTTGGACAAGTGAAATAATTTAGTGCTTCAGTGCCAAGGCTCTCTGAGTGACTTTTTTGGTGGTAATGCATGTGCATGCATGTGTAGGGTAAAGACATTCCAGAGACCATTTCTCCCACCTAGATTTATTTCTGTGGACTGCATTTATTACACATTTCAAAGGTATTACAATTTTGTGTGTCATTCATGTAGTTTTTTATGCACTTTCTCCCAGTCCATCCCTGCCAGCAGCATTTGCTTTGTCTGCAGATGACACAAAATAAGCTGTGATACAATGCTAGCACACACTTCTCAGCCTTTGTGAAAGGATATGTTAGATATTGAATTCAAACTGGAAAAGATGCAAAAATACACGTTTATGAAGGTAATTAAAAATATAAACCCCAAATTCACATCCTGTTAATTATTTTTAAATTGTGTTTATATTTTGTGTAGCAGTATTTTGCAAAAAAGGCAAATCGTCTTAAGGTCTCCACCCTGTCCCAGTAATCTGAAATGTTTTTAAAGAGTAAAGTTAGAAGGAAGAGTTACAGACAGCCTAAAATCTATATGCATATCATGTAATTTCAAGATGTTTTAAATACAGTGAGCACACACTGAAGGTTATTTCCTAACTTAGAAATTCAATTTCCATATTTAAAGTGGAAACTACAGTAATAGTTTGAGAACTGGAACAAGTTATGTGAGCGTACCTGTCGCACCCACTGAAATCCATAATTTTTAAACAATACACTTGTGTCACTGGTCCAGAACCACATTTCCCACATCTGTCTGCAGCACTCCTGTGCTACTCAGCCGTAGCACACTGGCTCAGCTGTGCACTACCACCATGCTGCCTTTCCCTCTGGCTTTCTCTACAGCTTGTTATTGATTAAAACAGAGAAAAAAATATAGTGATGCAAGGAGTAGAATTTTTGCAAGTCAGATGTAGGACTTCTGAAGTTACTTTGACTGGTTAATCCAGAGTTCTGAGTATGTCAGATCAAAACCTCCTCCAGTTTTGGTGGTGGCTGTTTCTATTCTGCTGAGACAGAACTACTTTTAATTCTTCTTGTAATTCCTCCATGATTACCACTGCTCCCTTTTCAAGAATTTAAACAAAATAGGGCAAAAAATAGGATTTATCTTTCTCCTGTAGAACTTTTTCTTTCTATTTACTCCTAATCCAAACCTGGCAGGACTGAGCCTTCTACTGAGCTTGACATGGGTTTCTAATGCACTGTGTTATTCAAATAGTCAGATTTACCATAATCTCCTTGAAGATGTCTTGTCTTCTTACGCTGTTCACTCCAGCCATTTGCAGTTAGATCTGCCAGAGGACTCAGATGACAAAGGTGGGGCGCATGGCCCTTGAGGATTTCTCTGGCAAAAATCCAATCCTTTGATGATACAGACCTACTCCTTACATTACTTTCATTTCTACTGTCAACATAGACAATAAGGTCAGAAACATAAGTCATGTCTGAGAAATCACTGCCTAGATGTATTATCTGCCTCAGTTCCATGAAACTTTTTGAGTGTCTTCCATTTTATTTTAACTTATTCTCACATAATGGCTCCAGAAACATGGGGCTGTAAAATCAGCTCTGAAAACAGATGACTGCCTTTCCCTGACTTAAATCATGTGCTTTTGACTGTGCCCAAGGACATATTCACACCCAGACCCTGTCAGTCAGCTGTGTGTGTCAGCTGTAAATTACATGATGCTAGCACATCACTAGGTTCAAACAGGAAGAGCTTATTGGTTTGTGTTCTTNAAAAAAAAAAAAAAAGAATGCTTGTCTTAAACTTGTCTTAAATACTTCCTAACCTGCAGCACTACCAAAGACCCTATGAAGTCATACAGATGATGTGGAAGTAAACATGTTAAGTATTATCAATGGATACTATGAATATAAACAGTTTAAATAGCTCCAGCTGGTCAATAATCTGGCAAAACCAGCCTCCTCTAAAACGGCTGCCCTCGCTCTTTCTGCCTGGTAACCAAAATGTTGCATCCAGCTTCCTAGCTTGCTGGCATTCGCAATTCAAAAGCACCTTGGACAAAGACAGGCAAGTTTTTACGGTGATAGTTTTGTGTTAACTCCTTTTAAGTGCTGGAGAAGCTGAGTGCTGGGAGCTGGAGGCAGAGAAGCTGGGACAGCCTGTGGTGGGTTAGTAATACACCGCTGGGGAGTCAGCCAGGGGAGTCGCTGGTGAAAAGGAATGGCTTTCTGGGGATTGTGGCCTCTCCCATCACTTAAAACTCTCTGCTGCTGTGTTGAGGAAATTTGCGTAAAAAAACGAGACATGTGAGCTTAGACTAGTATAAAAGGGAAAATGTTCAGACATTTAAATTGCTCCTTGAAACAAGCCTAGACCACAGTTACATGCTTCCCATTAGAACTGACAGAAAATGCTCACAGGAGTTCCAGGATTTCAGTCATTTAAATCAATGCTAAAATTCTTTTCAACATCAAACATAATCATATTGGACCCAGAAAGATATATTATGACATTTAATTTTCATTTATATAACTGCAGGGGGAAAGCTGATGAGTATAAGCTACTAAATCTTGGATGGTGACTACTTAAATATGTGTAATCATACTGTTTCCTCACACTGTCTTTTTACTGTAACTCGGTCTAGAGGCAAATTTATGAAAAGTAGTCTAAAGGTTTGTGTTTTTTTACAAAGAGACATGAATTCTGTAAATGAAATGAAATAAATTTACATGATGTCCATGTCAAATTTATGTAGTATTACATAAGGAAATGTGGGGTACTATATAACATGCCTCTAACTCTTCTGGGTTAGGCAGCTGAGGAATGAAATCCTCACTTTGCCTCTCCTCATCCTTGTTAGAAAGTTTTTCATATCCTGAAGACCTGAGCAGTTTCTCTGGGAACTTTGCTTGAGTAGGGGTTTTTGCACCCTCCTCCTCATCCTTCTTTTTCCATCTGTAGTATAAGTTCCATAGTGGAAAACAGAAGCAGCCTCAAATATATAAATAAATGCAATCACAGTTGATAACAAAACCTTGCAATCAGGGAATAGGTAGTAGTTCTCTTTTGCATGCCTGCAACTAACTGAATAGGAGAGCAACACGGAAAACAGTTTAAGGCATTAGAGAATCCTCTGGATACTTCAGTACCTTAAAACCACCGGTCCTTGCTGAAACAGGCCTTTTCAGTCTCAGCTTCTGCTGAGTCACAGAGTTTGTTGCCTTTGAAGGCTGAAGTACCTTGGCTCAAAATTAAAGTTGTTCTGGAAAAGTTCAGACCTTCCCTAATGACCATATTTGCATACTGTTCTCGGTACTATTTACATATAATAGGACACCCTCCACAGGAAGGCTTCTTCAAACCACAGGCTCTGCTTACACCGTGAATTTCCCTATTCAAAGGGGAATATTCAAAATTATCTATGCATCACTACTTCAAAGTGTTTCGCTGGGAGTACTCTGCCATATATTTGGGAGACTCATCATAGTTGTTTGAAAGCTGAATATATAGCCAACTGTAGGATTGCCACCTGGGTTTTGTGTGTGGAGGCAAAGAAGTATTACTCAGGCAAGAATCCTACCTGGCCTGACCTGGCATACTTCTGTTGAGGACAAGGAGTTTCTATTGAGTGATGTGAGATGAAAACCCTTCTGTGAGCTTTACTTAGTTCCTTCTTTTATTCAAGTCTGTGTAGGTTTGGTTGTTTGCTTTTTTTTCCGGAGCACACAGAGGATCCAGCCATGAATCCATGAGCCTGTGTATCTTGCTGAGGTCTAGGATAATCTCTGAGGAATTTCTGGCTCCATTTTGGTTGTTCCAGCTCTGTGGACTTTGGATGGACTGTAGCGCTCAATCCCACAGTGTTGGTAGTTGGTGATGGCAAGGGTGTGTGAGTAGAGAAAGTGGGCCTGGATTGTTTCCCAAAGGATTTCCTATAGATTCAAGGCAAACTGGTCAATAATCCTTCCTTGTCCTGAAATATCAAGCTACAAAGGTGTGAAACGATTTCTGCATTCTGACAGAGGCCTCAACTGTGTGCTGTAGTATCCTCTTAATCTCTGTCATCTTTTCCACTCCTCCCAGGTAGCTGTCTTCTCTCACCACCCACTTCTTTTCTGCATATGACTTATGCTGCAGGTGTTTAGTGTTTTGTACTAAAAAAGCTTTCCACATGATTATTTTTCCCTTGTGTCATGTGCTGGGGACCACTCAAATACCTTATAATAACCTGCTCCATTGAATAGCTATTCATTACCAAGTTGGTGTATCCCCTATTTCATTTATTTAGAATGAATGCTGACTACTACAAGTTTTGGCTGACAGCTTAGGAAGTAATTTTGCATCTCACCTCGTAGCAGCCCACGTTTGCTTCGATCACTTTCTTTTACATAGTATTTTACAGTTGGAAGACAGCAGAGGAACTCTGAATTCTAGTTGTCTATCTTAACCAGGTGCAGTGGAAGTGTGAGGACATGGAGTTTGTCCAAATCTTCCTCCCACCTTAGTCCCAAAGGGACTCAAATCTACTCCTCCACTAATGGCTATGTATGATATATAAATAATAATAATAATACCTGGAGTTCCACTGATATGGTGCCTTTCATCTTCAAAGTACTTTGAGAACCCTATATAATTAGTTTGCTGTGGAGTCATCACCGACGATACTGCATGAACTCCAGTACTGTGAGAGTCAAAGAGGGAATCTGAACAGCCACGGAGACCATACATAACCTCCATGTCACTGCTAAAAGAAATTGAAAATGCTGAACAAGAGTGTTTTGACACTTCACACAGGAGGAGGATCCACAACTAGCAGGAAGCCAGTCTCCCTATGATAAGGAAACAGGAATGTTTTCTTTGCTGGTAATCTACTACTTCAGATCTCTAAACACATTCTAAACACATTTTACCTTGAACTATGTCTCAGTCAAGCTGGCAGAAGATCACAGCTAGATTATCTCATTGCATGGAATCTTCATCTTCATGCAGCTAGAATATATCCATTTTATTAATTTAAAAAGTTTTGATTTGATGAATCCAGTAGGGATGCAGATATAATAAGTATAACATTAAACAGCTTTTTACAAGCTTTACTGAGACTCCAGGGGAACAATTTATCTAGAGTACACCACTGGCAATTGACAGTCCAACTGAGTACAATTTTAATATCATAATATTTTTTCAAGTATTTCCAGCCAGCTTACAACAGGTCCTTGTCAGTGTCCAGGAGCTTGCTCTTTAAATCTTGCTGGAGATTATCATCCCAACATAAATTTGTAAACAGCCTTTTTAAAACTACACCATTAAGAAAGGAGAAGAAAAAAAAAGCAGTAAGAGTCCGTTCAAACTGGTGAGAATAAGAAGGCAGAGGAACCAAGCATTTTTGTATAAAGGATGCTTGGAGTATCTCTGAATATTACTAATTTTAATTTGCCTCAGACTTGTACACTGCCTAGCATGTATTTTCTCAGCACAAAACCTAATGTGCTTTGTTTTCCCTTTCCAAATACGTTTTTCTTATGGAAGATTCCATAGGACAAAAGAATACCATTTTACATCATTGTATATATTAATGGTCAAATAAAGAATAATCTTGAGACTAGGCTTCAAAAGTTCTGGTCAGGCAGAGTTACTGGACAGGCAGAAGCAACTCTGTTTCCCATGTAGTTAATGGGCACGTGCACTCACATGTTTTGATTTTTGCTCCATTTTGAGATCACTGTTTCTTTTTAAAAAACTGGTGTTCTTCCCTGTTATATTTAAATATCACACAAAACCATAAACATAACCATATGTCAGAATGAGTGTTTCACTGATGAATGATGGTTTGGACTTAGTCTCTTTGCTTTTATTTTTACTGCTTATTCCATTAGTTTTAATTGAAATTTATTCTCTGTGTGTGTTAGATTCAGCTTATTTTTAGCTACTCCTGGACTTCTTAAGGAAAAGTCAGCACATGACCTCAAGAGCGTGAGAGGTGCTTCCTAAAGCTTCCTTTTCTCTCTCTTGTGGTGCATCAGTACTCATCAACAGCATCAGCCTCATCGACACAGCCACTATATAACAACTATAACATCCACCTATCTTCAAACAAGAAATAATGTTTTGGAAAAGCAGCAAAGCAAGAAAAAGGGCTGGGGAAGAGCAGTGAGATGAATGATTTGGGTAGTCCTTCCAGATTTCAAGCAATCACAGCTGTTTCATTTCTGTAGCAAGGGAAGTTAGCCTTCCACACCAGCTATTTTTACAGTGGTGAAGCTGCAGGTCTCGGAGCAGGAGGAAGGAAAGGGAGTGACAAGGTACAGCTACATGAGAGGTGGTGTAGGAAAAAAAGTTGACAGCCGGAAACGGATGTTTCAAAAGAAAGAGTTGCACTAAAGTAGATGTTCTGTGATCTTCCCATATGCAACAATAAAGGAACTTTGAATTTGAGATTACAGTGGGGAAGGTGTTGGAGGTGAGAAACTCAGAGCTTAAGAGTCTCCAGGAATGCATGGAGTTTCTCTTGCCCTGACTGCACTCTTTTGAAACGTATGATGAATACATATCTCAGCAGATAAATGTGGTTTGCTTCACAATTCTGCCAAGCAGTATATAGCCACACTGAGGCACACTGTCCACTTCAATCGTATGAGGAGGAAACTCATCCTCCTTGTTTTTTTGCAGATTCAGACTTCCCATTTTCAAAGCCATATGTACAGCTGTGCTTTCACCCTCTCATTCCCTATTGGACCCTTGTTCGGTCCTACTTTTGTATTGTTTATCTGACATAGCTTCCTTTTTTAAGCTCTACTCAGTGGTCAGGTATACTCCGCATGTCTGGGCATGGTATGCCTGTTCAGAAGCACAGGCAGCCTTGGGGCTTGGGGCAATATTTCCACATCCTAGTGACACTGTGGCTGATTCAGTGTGTCCAGCAGAGAAGGTGATGTTACTAAGCAGGTCTGAGTGCCACAGCAGTGTGGCTGCCACGCTTGTGGAGCTGTCACGCCCTGCTGTGCTGAGTCACTGGCCCAGGCTGGTCCTGGCTCAAGAACGGGAAATCTCAGGGAAGAGCTCCAGGCTGCTGTGCACAGCAGATCTGCCCAGCGTTTTCTTCCACACTGTTTCTTCTCTTAGGTTTTAATTACACTTTTGGATCCCACCTGACCTCTGCCATATCTTGCCTTATTTTCCATTGCTCTGGGCCGTATTCTGACAAGCTTTTCAAACTGTGAGCTTTTCAGGCATTCCCTATCAAATGTAAATAGAGCATTTGCAGAAACATGCAAACTGAGTGGCTGATCTGTTGATGGTTGGATGTTTTGCGCAATGGAGGAGGATTCGTTTTGCAGCTTTTTAGAATGAGAGTGTCAGAAGTGATTGTTTTAGCACCGTGTGTTCTTGGGCTCTTTAATAAATTTACAAGTGAATGAACTGGATTTATCATGTAGATTTTTGCAGGCACCATTCACCATGAATGTACATATTTCTCATAGATTTTTTTACTTCCTTTATTCACTCCTGAAAAACTTAGAGTTGATACAAATTTTCTAAGTTTTTAATGAAGTTTATGAAATTTGTTGTAGTGACCTGATGTCACATATGATATTTAACATATGAATTGGCACTTATCTGAGACAATAGCAGTGACCACAAGTCACTGGAAGAAGACTCAGGAAATCTCCAGTCTGTGACTGAATGACCTGTACTGTTAGATTTCCTTTCTGAAAAATGTCAATTGTACTCCCTTCCCCTGTCTGCCCAAGACTGATAATTCTAAGGTTTGGGGACAAGGAGATTAGTAGTGTTATACAGAACTAGGCTCACCTGAGACACGGGGAGGGTTCACCTTTGGAGACCAGATACAGTCGTTGCCCTGGTCTGTCCACCACGTCCTCAGGGCAGGAAGATGTGGTCCACTGATCAGTCAGGTCCCGCAGAGATTTCATGTGCATATCAGCATTCTAAAGCCAGTTCTAATCAGTAATAATTTAAACCAAATCTCACTACAACAAATTGGCTTAAGAGCAGATGCAGATTCTGTTCTCTGTGTAGTGCAGGTGAAGTGGACAGCTGAGCACCTTGTCTGCCATCCCTAGTGACACCACCATCATTTTTCTGTCCAAAGCACAGAGACAGAAATTCAACTACCAAGAAAACCTGGTATGCTTGAATACAGTTTGTCAGAAAGGTTTGTGTTTTCCATAGGCATTTAGTTTTGCAGGAGCAAAAATGAAAGTGGAATTCAGTGGAATTCTGACTGAAAATTTTGGTGGAAAAAAGAGCGCAATCATTAAGAAAAGCATCACCAGGTCTTTGTGGTAGCTGCTGTCTGGAGTAAGCTCTCCTGGCTGAGTTCCAGGCTGCTTTAAAGGCCTCATGATGCACCGTGGCCAGGCCTCTTGTCTGTTCTCATGGTGCATCCTGGAAAATCCAAACTAAGTTGCACCAGACGGAATATTATTTTCCATCTGTAAAAATTCACAAATACTCAAATCCCAAACTGATCATGGAACCCAATATGTAAAATGTCTTGCTCTTTTATTTTTATGAAATGCTCTGATTAACTTACATGTCCTAATCAAGAATGATAACAGTTTCATGTTTAAGGCTGATGACTGAAAGTAAGTAGAAAACAGCACAAGGTGAAACTATTTCAGAGAAACTGTCTTTGCCATGTGGATTCACGACATCTTTTGCTTGCTGAGGTTTTACTGTGGCACAGACAAAACTCAGCATCAAAAGCTACAAACAAAACTAAAAGATGAAATCCTTTCTAATACTGTTTCATTTTTAAACAGCTGCTTCACAGGTGGAGAAATATTGTGCACAGTGGTTTTCATTCTGGGTGCCAGGCTCACCACAGGTAGCTCAATGAGAATCTTATATCTCCATGGAGAATCTGATTGGAGGGAAAGCAGGTGGCTGAAGTGCAAAGAGAAGGAAACAGGTCTAACTCCTGCTGGGAACTCCAGTTGCAGGGTGGGGAGACTCGGTGGTGATGCTTACGTGCCTGAAAGCTCGCCAGCGCTGGTTGTCTGGTTGCACTTGATGAATCGGCTCTCAGAGTCCCTCCTGCACATACCTTTTCTGACACTTTGAGTTAGCGCTACCTCAGTCTATTTTTAACAGCTACATTTTCCATGATTAGATTTTAATGCTATTTATTTATTTAAACTGAACCAAACAATTCCACATAAGCTGAACATTCCAGTGGGCATCACTCTTGGCCACGCAGAGGATTCTAAATCTAGTTTAAATTACATTCCTTGAATGGTAGGAAAAGCTGGGTCATGTGCCGAAGTTTGTGATGAATAACCAAGTCATTCTTTCACAGATTGCAAAAACTTTATTAAGGAAAGATAAACAGGTTAAAGGTCTTTCAGTGGCCCTGTCTATACATAGCAATTTCCCCTCACTTTTTCCCTCTTCTCTCCTAGGTGAATTTGAATTGCTTAGTCTCATCATCTGCCATAATTGAGGCAAGTCCTCTACCTTTTCACTGAAGTTAAAGGGAGTGAATGGCTTGGGATAATTAGACTCAGTTTCTCAGTCAGTTTCTTGCAGATATCTGGGAGTATAAAAATTTTAGGTCCCTCCCTCCTGCATAGATAGCAAAGGGAGGTATGAAAATTTGGCATCTCTCAGAAACACCTTTTCACAGACAAAGAGATCATCACAAATCTGTGGAATAGCTGTTTCTGAGTCTTTGTGCTAGGCTTCCACGGCTTCCTGGTAGGAAGGGAGAGTGCACTTCCCAGTTGCATCCATGTTAATAAAATAAATCACTTGCGTTAAAATTAGCAGTGGGCGAACTGTTTCAGTTAAAACAAGAATTGTCCTGGATTGGTGCCAATCCTCAAACTAAATTCAAGCCAATTTTATTTTTAAGTTTTAAAAGTAATAAAAAGTAGTAAGCATGCAATGTATATATAGACATACGCACAGAGAATAGCTCAGGGATTAGAAAAAGATGTATTTCACATCTGGAGCCCCAGTTTTGCATATGCATGCGAACAACTTTGCTCATGTGAATTATCCCCTGGTACAATGCACTATTTCCTGTCTAATCAGGCAGCAATATATACAAAAGGCTCTAGTGCATGAGGGTGCTATAACCTGCAGAACATCACCGTTTGTGCATCTAGTGAAGAAAGACGACACTTGTTAATAGGACAAAGCTGGCACCAATTAAGCCACATCCAGCACATCGACTCCACTTTCTGGAATCAGAGTCATCCCCAAATATTGTGTTAAGAAGTACAGCCAACCCTGCCTACAGCAGGATGTGGCTTCCAAATATCACGCGTTGCATATAATTTATTGCGTAAATTGAAGAGGGGGGACGAAAGGTGGGAGGGATGAGGCTTCACTGGGCTGTGGCCTCAGAGAGAAAGATCGATTTGGTTTACATGGGGAGCATGGGGGTTATTTTGAGGAGCTGGGGGAAGGGACTGTTGTCTATGTACATTTTTTCACACATCACAAAATTCATTTCTTGGACATTTTTTTTTAGCAGCCCAGAAACAGATCATTGCCATGTGAGGTTTAACAGCACCAAACTGTGAACATAAGGCTTGGGGCTTTTGTTTGGATTCTTTTGTTCTCATCTCCAACCTTCATCTTCAATGGCTGCAGGGGTGTTTACTCCTGCAGTCTTGTGCAGGTGCAATACTCACATGTGAGGGTGTGAGGATGCCTATCTTAAGTTTAGACTGACTGCCTAACTTTCAGTGAAAATCATTTAACTGCTTAGGCAGCTCTGACCTGGTCTGTGCAGTGGCACAGTGTGCCACCTAGCACATTCAGACATCTCACTCCTGTATGATTTATCTTCCTAGGAACAGGTCAACAAGGATATTGCACAGAGTGTACCATGACCTCTCAGAAAAATGCACAATTTTTACAGGCTCATAAACACTTCCACAGCAATTGTTTTCTTCCATTTCCACCAAACTTTTGGCTCTCCACAGCTCTTGTTTAGAAATACCTTCTAGAAAGGAAACACAACTTACAGCCACCTTCTTTCAAATTCACCATGAACATCCTTCACACGTTCCTGTTCTTCTAAGACTAGCACTGTGTACCTAGGTGTGGGTGAACAATGGAACTTGCTAGAAGGGGCCCCTAAAGATACAGTTCTAACTGTTGGATTTGTGTGATGTCCTGAAAGTCCCAGCACACACAAAAGGTTGCTTCCATGCTGTAAGGAAAAGCTGGATGAGTTACTTGATGTTCGTGCAAGTATTGGCAAATCAGTTTTGTACCAGCTATACAGGAACGAGGACACTCAGAGATGAGCTCCCAGTAGTAAAAGAACAGGAACATTTAGATCTGCTTTGGGTCTTGATATCCTGTGGTTTACATCCTAGTAAATCAGACTGCCAGATTATTTTAAACATATCTGCCTTTGTACCACTCTGAAACAGTCAATACTAGGAAGCAGCTTCTTCTTGAACAACTCTCACCCTGCCCTATTATTTGCAATGTATGTTGAATGTAGGACTTTTTTTGTCTAAAATGTCATGAAACGCAATAAAACTGCAAGAGACCAATTTGTAAAATAAAGCTAAAATCCTGCCTGAGGACCTCCTTGGAACAAGCTGAGTTACAACACTTCAAATGCATATTGATTGGGCCATATGGTCTAGTATTTGAGCAAAAGCATGCATTTGTTTGGCCAGCGTGTCCAGGTGATACTTAAGGTTAAAACTGTCAAGCGTCTGATGAAATTTATGATTCAATAATGGAAGTGTTTACCTTACAATAAACTTGAAAAACTGTCCTGCACAGAAGTGACGCACAGGAGTTTGTTGTTGGGCAGCTCTGTGAAATCAGCTGCAGTGTCTGTATGTGTTTTGTTACCCCCAAGTCCCTTGCAAAAGACTGACAGACTTCTGAGGCATTGCCCAGAAGAAAGGGTGGTACAGCATTCATCTTGCTTGAGGCAGGCATGCAGAGGAAGGTGACTTCCAGGAGCCTGCCAGCCACAGGCTGTCATGCTGCCTCTCTGATGGGCTCTGTGGAAGGCAAGTCATCATATGTCAGCCTCTGAACAACATCATTGATCCCCTGTCTCACTGCTTCGTGGTCTGTAGGACTCTCCCACAGTGGCAGTGGGACAGTGTGAGCTGCATGTTTTTGGTCTCGCGCAATGAATATCAGACAAGACCAGTGAGAAAGACCACCTGCACCAGACCAGACAACAAATAAGTCCAAACTGAGCAGTCCATCATGGAAGCCCTTCCGCTGCCTGCGAATGCAGGTAGATGGGGGAGTACCAAGGGAATGGCTGTTGCAGGCTGAACCCATGAGCTGCACTCACTCTCCAGTCATACTGCTAACCCCACAGTGAGAACATTCATGTACACTCTATGATGAACGGGCTGCCTACTGTGTTTGATATTATGGACACGTGGGAGTATCAGTGGAAGCAAAAGCTATCAGGATCTTTTTCTTTCATCTCTACAAAACAAGGAATTATAACTGTTTATCTTAAGTTCATTAGGTGACTCACTGTGTTACTCATTTAATATATTTCACATGGACAATGTTACATCTCTTTTCAATAAGTAATTTAAAAGAGCTGTTCATGTCATGCAAGACACAGTCTGTCTGTAAGCCAGTACCTTAGATCCTGATCAACTTTGTCACATTTTCTTGTTTTCAAATTCCTCATTTTAAAAATATGAGTCAACATAAATAGCTTTGAATCTTTGTTACCTTATTAACCAATGATGGGTGACTCTACTCATAAAATATTTACATAGACAACAGTCTTGTGCTGGTGATGTATTTTCACATTACTTAGTAATTTAAAACACGTCAAACCTTTCCAAATAGTAGAAACAATCCAAACATGAAACTGATGTTGAGACTAAAAGGCTGCTACTTTTTATTTTAAGTCAAGCAACAATCATTTCCACAGATTATTCACTGTGCATTCTTCATACAACTCTTTATCAGCAATGCCCACAAATATAACTCTAAATGGTAAGAGATAAAGTAGATGGAAAGGGATGATGTTACATCAGCAGCATGACTTGTAAGGGTGTTTGTGGAAGACCATATGAAAAATATATAATTTAACATTTAATATTACTTATAATGAGGTAAATCAATTACATATATGTCTATTTTATAAAGTTACTGAGTTGTGTGTTTGACTGAATCTGCATCTGATCATTCTTCGCATCATAAGAGTGTGCATGAGTATGCAAATGCATTTATTTATATTGATTATGTATATATATGCATGAAGGTTTTTATATAATTTATGTGTGTACTGGATACAGTTTTTTGTTTTCTTTTTTCTCTGTTTTCAGATCCTGCTTTTTCTGTTATTAGGGGACCAGGTGATGGTATAAAGAGCATTTAGTGTGTGCTCTGGAGTACATCATGGGTGTACTATATCCTAGGTGACCTAGACTCATTAAAAATACTATCCTATTTTTTTTTTCCCAGGGTGATCAGTAGAAATGAATTTTGGCTTCCCAAGTCACAGCACATGGCCATGGTATGAGCTGGAGCTGGTGAAAGAATAGATAAATTTAACAGTCTTATTTATTATGTGGATATTTATATAATACATGATATTTTCAGTGTGTTCAGTGGCAAAAGATGGTAGTCCCCATGTTGTATAATAAATGACATGTGTCTCCTTTGGCAGACAGTTAGTCCATTCAGCCAGCTAACTAGTGACAATGCTTTATTTATGAAAAAAAAAAAAAGAACAATAGCAAAAACTCACAACAGTCTAGTGTTTCTTCCTGTCTCTCAGAACACTTTTCCCGGGTGAGCCGTGCAACTTGGAGAGCTGTTCACTAAAGGCAGTATCTTAATCACACTGTTCCGTGCAGACTAGAGCAGATCAAAGAAACAATAAAAGCTCTGTCATGTACAAGACAGAAAACCTGATCCCTCCATGCTTCTCAGGTGACTGGCAGACTGGTGTTGAAGATTTTTGGGGCAGCATTTGTGACTAATTTATCTGTTTCTGTACCTCAAGTTTGTTATCTATTTTAATGTTGAAAAAAAAAGTCTTTTACAAGCTTTTCTTTTTCACTTCTATCTCTGTATTTCACCTGTAGTGATATGGAAATTAAATACAGTATTTTCTAGAGGACACATAATACTTGAAAGAACAAATATCAATATCTAAAGCTGTAGGGGCTGTGAAAATTTTCGCTTAGGATTTTGCCTTTTTTTCCCCTCTCTTTTCAATACTGTACCATTATTAATCAGACTTCTACTGTTTTTCATCTTGAGCAAACAGCCCACTGAATAATTGAAGTGTAGGAAAAAATTCGTATTTGCTTCAAAATTCTTTTAAAATAGACAGAGACATTGTTATTGGCCCTAATATGTAAAGTTACACTGTCTGTCCTATGATAAATCAAGTCCACTCACACTGAACCTGATAGAAGGGCAGGGTGCTTGATGGCTGTAGTGAGAGGGGTGAAGGAGATATTAAGGCATCTGCAGTGATTTTTTGAAAATACCATTACTTGAACCAAGGGCAGAGAGCAACACAGACTCCTCAGGTGGAGGGGTGTCAGTCTCTAGGATGAGACAGGCTAATCCCTCCTTGCAATGGACTTTTTATCTTAGTATTACTATCAATGTTATATTTCTGTTTTTCCTTTTATTTTCATGCCTGTCAGAGACAGCATTTTTCACAATGCTGGTAAGTGTCCTGATCTTAGGTTGGAGTTTGGATGAAGATACTAGTAAAGTGTTTAAAGGTCCTTGTTGAATCAGGTCCTTGGAAGAGAACATGTGTGGCCATTCTGATTTTTTAAAAATTGTATGTTATAAATTTATGATCTAGAAAATCTCACACTGAAATAAAACCTTCAGAGACATATATTGTAATGATGGTGTTTAGCAGAGACAGCAGTTATAGAACAGCACAGTAGTTTTAGATGCAGAGTAAGGTAGAAATGTGTGTTCAGATGAACTTTTTTTAAAGGCTGGCGAACACTATTCAAATACCTATCAGTCCAACAGTCCTATTCTTCTGAAGCAAAGCCCAGTCTTCCTTACTTTGCCTGTCATTCCAAGCCTATTCCATGTGGTTGCTCTTGACTTGGCTTGGGTTTGCAAGATACGAGGCAACTTCCAACAGAATGCAAGGGTGACAGAGCACTGGAACAGGCTGCCCAGAAAGATTGTGGAGTCTCCTTCTTAGGAGATGCTCAAAACCGACCAGGACATGATCTTGTGAAACCTGCTCTAGGTAAGCCTGCTTTGGCTGGGAGCTGAACTAGACGATCACCAAAGGTCCTTTCCAACCCCAACCATTCTATGACTCTGTGATTCCGTGATTCTCTGAATTGATGGTACTCTGTTTTATTTCAATGTGGAAAATCATCACATAGGAAGAAGCCTAGGAAGTACCCTTCACAACAGAGTTTTCCATGTTATAAATTAAGGAGGTCAAAGGCTGCTTCTTATTAAAGAAGAGTAAGACATGGTGTGGTGTAATTGGGAGATTCCCATCTGTGGGGAGTCAGAGTGGCGCAAGGAGGGGAAGGTGGGACATAGGGCAAGGAGTTTGGAGCCTGCTGCAACTTCTGTTGGTCATGTGTGATAAATAACTGCAAATTATTATCCCTTGACTTTTCCTCTTGTTACAGGTAGGAATTAAATCCTCCCAATATATACTGAGTGAGACCTGACCCAATAAAGCAGATGCCATTCTCTCCCAAAATATGTGGGGAGGAGTATCAGGAGGTTTTCATTACTGACTCAGTGGTAGATGAATGGATGCTCCCCAAGCCAGTCTCAACCTTCTCTTTCACCTGCCTGATTTCTTCAGCTGAAGGTCTGAAACCTTTCATACAATCTCCCCAATGTTTTCCAAGTTACATAAAGTGGGTATGACAGAGGGATAAAACATGGGGGTTAAACAACTTGGCCTAGTCCTTTCTACTACTCCTGGAAATACCCATGATAACTTTGTTAAACTTTTTGGAGCTCTGGCAGTGTATAAGGTAAGGCTCAACCAGTCATTCTACCTTTTGCTGTCAGTTCTTTAACTGTGGTGGAGTCTCTTGGAATAAAGACTTTCTGGAGGAGAAGAGTGGTGGCATCAGTGGTTAAAAACAAAACCTATGTTAAAAAAGGTAGATGAGTAAGACTGACAAGTGACATACTAATGATATAGGCAGGATATAAGGCTGAATTACTTACTTACCTTACTTACACATGATAATTTGATTTTTGGTTATATGTTCACATACTGTTTTAAGACGATCCTTGCCTGATTCAGTGTTGTGCTGCACTCACACAACATACTAAACAATGTTCATCTGCATTCTCCTTGTTGAATGTGTGGCTGGATGGCTGGATGCCTTATTTACTGCATTCCTTTCTAAAATTAGAATTATTAATTTCCTCACAGACTTTGCTGTGGTGCTTGTGGTGGTATTAGAGAGCTTAAAAACTAATTAGTGCTTATCTTTGTCAGACTGCTGTGAAATAAACTGGTTTTATTTCCATTTAGACATGAGGAACCAGAGCATGGACAGAGTAAGATAGAATATTCCCTGGTTTTGAGACTGATTTAAGGTATCTAAGACATTATTTTTAAGTACTGTATTTAGTATATGTTACACATTATAACAAGAAGTGCAGATACCACCTTCACAAAGATTTCCTAGGAGTGGTTCCAAAATCCATTTGAAATGTACTGAAGCAAACAGTCTTGAATGCATCTCTCTAATGTTTGTACTTCAACGCAAGGTTTCTTCTGATATAATATTTGGTGTCCTCATAGCAGAACTAAACACGGGTGTTGTTCTGACTTCCACATATAGAGATAGTCTGTGTTTAGTTTTATTCATCACTTTAATGCCATATTGCATTTGATGTCACCCAGATTTCCCACCAACAACTGCTATTTGTAAAGATTTTTGTTCTGCTTGTCCAGGATTCCAAACTACAGTCGTTCTAGTCCTGAGGAAAGACCCCAAATCTATGGTTTGTCTGCCAAATGTTTACTTAGTGGAAAACAAGTAACAAGTGATTTTCATCAATATCTGCCCCTTTTTCTGGAATCAAGTATGTTTATCTAAAATGTTTGTATACAAATTATCCATTCCTATGTGCTGAAAAAGTTGAATTCCTTAGGTATAAGTTATTTGCAACCACTGTCCGCAGTAAAAAAAAGGTGTTTTCTTTCCTTGGAAGTCTGAAGTAATTTTACCATGTATTAGAGAAAGATAGTTTGCACTTTTACACGTGATGACACTGCAAAAAAGAGAGCAATCACATCTCGGCAGCCATGACCTGATGTAGGGACATCTAGGGACAATGACCTTTGGATATAAAGGACAGATATTAAGGAAGGGCAAGAAATCTGTGGAGTACCACAGGAAGGGCAGCACATGGTAAATGAACCAGCATGAAGTTGAGTAGTCATTATTTTTTAAAAAAGTTGATCTGGCACTGTGAATTGATATCAAATCAGTGTTTTGGACCATGTGGCAAGTATGAGGAACCCTAAAATTGGATTTTCACTTTTATGGAGATGTGACCTGGGATTTTACCTTGTGATTGTTACCACAGATGAACTAACATGTGTCACTGGTTTAGATCTTAATAGCAACTTCACAACCTCTCTTGGGCAACCTGTGGTGGTCACCCTCACAGTGAAAAAAGTGTTTTCCCATGTTCAGGGGAAACGTCCTGTGTTTCAGTGTGGGCCTTTTGCCCCTGGTCATGTCACTGGGAACAATTGAAAATACTTGGCTCCATCCTCTCTGTATACTCCCTTCAGGTATTTATGTATATATTGTTAAGACCCTGTGAGCATTCTCCAAGCTGATGATTCCCAGCTCCTTCAGTCTTTCCTTATAGGAGAGATGCTCAAGACCCTTAATAGTTAAGAGGTTCCTGATTTTCCAGCCTGTTGAGGTCCCTCTGGATGACAGCATGGCCCTCTTATTCATCAGTCATTTCTCTCAGTTTTGTGTTATCTGAAAATTTGCTGGGGGTGCACTCTGCTGCATCATGCAGGTAATTAATAAAGATGTCAAATAGGATGAGAACCAATCATGGCCCCCGGGGTACCCCACTAGCTACCAACCTCTAACTGGACTTCATGCCACGGATCATCACCTTCTGGGGCTGGCAGTTTGGGCAATTTTCACCTCTCTGTCTGTTCACCTAGCCCATAATCCATCAGCTTCTGTAGGGGGATCCTATGGGAAACAGTGGCAAAAGCATTACTGATGTCAAGGCAGAAAATAGCCACTGCTCTCCCCTGGCTGACCATGTCAGTCATCTCATCCCAGAAGGCTATCAGGTTGTTTGAGCATGAGTTCCCATTCGTTGATCCATGTTGACTATTCCTGATCACCTTCTTGTCTTTAACATGCCCAGCAATGGTCTCCATGATCAGCTGCTCCATCATGTTCCCAGGGATTGAGGCAAGGCTGACCTGCCTGTAGTTCCCTGGCTCCTTCTGGAAGGTAAAAGCAGCACTTGCTTTGCTCCAGTCTTTGGGCACCTTTCCCAGTCACAATGATCAATCAAAAATTATCATGAGTAGATCAAAGACTATTCAGAGTTTTGAACAGGCTTTAACAGATTTTAGCCCTTGGGTAAACACAACATAATTGCCCAATTTAATCTCAGTACCCCTTTATCCAATGAAGACAAAACTGAAGATTTTTATTGTTACAGTTAAAAAAAAAATAAAGCAGATTGAAAAAAAAAAAAAAAAAGCAGAGAAGCTTAATAGAGCTGCAGAATTGAAGTGATTTTGGCTTTAAATTCCATTGATTTTGATTTATTTGTCATGCTGTCTTGTGCAATTCTGATTACTACAGTACTGATAATAAAAATAAAACCTGGCATTTGCTTTTTAAGCCTGAATGAGTTTTGTATTTGCTTTCAAGTTTGAACAAATCTTGGTGTTTTTATTCAAATAAATTGATTTTGAAAGGAGTGTTGGAGCAGATTGTTTTCCAGGCCCTGTTGATTCTCTATTTATTATCAATATTTGCTGAAAGTAATCTAATTCCTGCTGAGCTGTAACCAGAAAGTTACTTCACTGTCCAAATATTGACAGCAGTTAGGGAAAAAATTCTAGTTTATTCTAGTCTCTTGAGTTTGCCATTTTATTATAGACCTACATTTGTAATGATAAAATTATTGATTAACTTCTTTTAATATGAGTAATTGGTGACACTTTAAAGTTTGTTTTTGTCTACGGTTTCATCAGGTTATCTGAACCTTATTTCCTTCATTATAAAACTGATCTATCTCATGAGATTTCTGTCATTCCTGTCATTTCTTATGACAGTAAAACCAAAATTTTTCTAAGTGGTTTTGAACACTGGTATTCTGACTTAATACCAAAAATTAAAATTAAATAGTCTTAGCTATTTTGTTGGGCGTCTACATGAAGATCCAGTTTAGACATGTATGATTATACCAAGGAGATGTGGCAGTGTATATGCATCCCTTAGCAGCATCACAGGTGCTGAATTATTACATCCAATCTCAATTATCCTTTCCACTCTTTCTGTGGCTAACTGTTATGACATCCTAATGAAAAATTTTTGAATTTTCTTGAAACTTTGATATAGCCACTGCTCCCTAATCTCTTTGTTAGGCAAGATGGTGCCAAATAGGGATGTGTCCTATATGGGAGAAAGAAGAATGGGATCAAAGCATACTGTTCAGAGACAGGAGATCATCATCTTTCTTACAACAAACTACCCCAACCTTGAAAATTTATTTAACACTTCATGCAACATGCACAATGTAGGTAAATATGTAAATTAATATATGGAAAGGCTTCTAACGGACAATCAGAATAGAATTACAGAATCATTTAGGTTGGAAAAAACCATTATGATCATCCAGTCCAACCCTTAACTCAGCACTGCCAAGGCCACAACTAAAGCATGTCTCTAAGCACCATATCTACACATCTTTTAAACACTTTCAGGGATGGTGACTGCACCACTTCTCTGGGCAGCTTCTTCCAGCACTGAATGACCTTTTCCACACAGAAATTTTTCCTAACATTTCACCTAAACCTCCACTGGTGCAACTTGAGGCCCTGTCCTCTTGTCCTATCACTTGCTGCTTGGGAGAAGAGACCAACTCCCACTTCCCTACAACCTCCTTTCAGGTAGTTGTAGAGAATGATAAGGTCTCCCCTGAGCCTTCTTTTCTTCAGGCAAATGTGATTTGTGTTCAGTTCCTGGGGATCTTCACTGATACTCAAATGTTAATTTGCCTTTGTGACTTCAAAATACTCTCCTCTATACCACCTATGAAGATAAATGCACTGCTGTTATTTTTCTGGGGGAAAAAAACCCCCAACAAACTAAACAAACTTTTACAACAAACTTTTGCAACAAACTTTTACAACAAACTTTTACAACAAACTAAACAAACAACTTTGAATTCTGATTACAGCTTCTTTTTCTCTGGCTTACTCAGAGTATTTGGCCGATTCGCAGCTATTCAGGAAGGTAGTTACACAAATTTTAGCCACTGTTATGTAGAGTCATACCAAAAACTTCTTTATGGTGACTTGGAGAGCTATGTTTAAAACGTTAGCATCCAGTCAGCAAAGATAAACTGTGTATGTGGTTTAGTTGACTAAGCTCACAAAAGAAATAGTGAAGAGTCATAAAAAGGCCATAAAAACCATAAGGTCATAAAAACATCAAAATTGTAAATATATTATCAGAAATGTTTCATAACTACTTAAAGAGTAGCTAGATGGTATGCATTACTAATAAATTTACTTTGCTATGAATAGATCCATAAATTTGACTGATGAACCTCAAAGGAGTGTTATGAGCTTCACGACAGAGACTGAGTAGTACTTTATTTCAAAAGTACATAATTTAGTGGAATTGTACAGACTGAACAGTTTATTCAGTAGAAGTTAGAGTACCAAAATCCAGCCATTCATGAATTAGGGTCAGATTAAACCTCCCTTTGACCTCAGTGGGATTTTTGCCATTTGTTTCAATGAAAGGAGGATCAAGCTATCAATGCTTTAAAATGGTTCAATAGGGAGTGTTATTGAAATGCAAATGTACATGTTCTCTTAATCTGAACTACCCATCTCCCCATTCAGAGCTGTTTGTAGAGAGTTTTCTTATGGGCTCTTACTCTGGGACCTGTGTTAGACAAACATTTTTGTGTACTCATTAGAGAAATAACCTGTAGTACAGGGGAATAAAACTTCAGATTTTGTAAGTATAACTCTAAGCAAATCTAGAGAGTTTGATTTGAAAAGCAACCAAGTCTTGCTGTATCACCAAGACGGAGAAAAGGTGAAGATAACTGCTGTTGAGTAGACTACGTTCACTTAACACTTAGTGTGAGTTGACTTGTTTGGTGTCATGAAAAAGCAAATCTTTCAGGTATTCAGTTGCCAGGAGGCACTACTTGCAATGGTTTCATATAACACTTAAAATTACTGGAGCTGCAAAAGGCTTGTGTAGTGAAAACAGAAGTTTGAGCTCATGTATTTGATATAACTTAATGCTAGTTCAGTTTCATTCTTTGTGGATCAAGTGTCATCAACACAAATGAGTGGATAAACCAGTAAAGGTTCCATTTTATTAAAATCCAACCATACCTGTCTTCCTCCCATGCCTACCACAAACCCCCTTCCTATTGCAAATGCCTGGCTTTCTCTTCCTCCTCACCAGCAATAGTAATTACTAACAACAAACCAGTTTCACTGGGGAGTAGACATAACCTGTTCAGCTTGCCTGAGATCTTGAAAAGAAGTCTAGAGCTTTCAGCTGCAGCCAGCAGGCCAGCCTGCATACTTCTTCTAGGCCCAGTTAGGAGTGGACACACTTACACACAGTTGGTTGCTTGCCCAGCCAGGAAATACACACCTTCTGACTGGTGGCTTTGAGGCAAAGTGTTGCTTCTCAGCCTCTAAGGGGGACAGATGTCGCATAATTCTCATTGGGAAAAGACCAAAGGAATTATTTTGTGAGACGTGTTGTACAGACCCACCTCAGGTATTTCCCAGGGCTCTTTGAATACAGCAGCCAAGACAAAAGAAAACAAAACAACACCTTCCCTCCCACACTGAAGAAAACCAGCAACTCCCCCACACCCCCAATGAAACACCTACCAAAAAAATTTAAAATCCAATTGCAACCACTTCATGGTGTAGTGATTGAAGAAAAGAGATAAATGGATTAGTCAAACTCTATTTTTTTCCTACTAGGTATCGATTCAGTTGCATCACTGGGATATAAGAGGGACACTGCTGTTCGAGTCTGTTACTGTTGCATATGGCAATTGCTACAAATTTAAGCTTTGTTCTGGGTATGTAGTAAGCGAATTAAAAAGACAGCTTGTTCATTGTTATTAAAGCACTAATAATAATATATCTTGTTTCCCTATCAGTAATATTCTAATTGCCAAGGATGAATGGCAGGTCACAGTGCCACCTACACCTTTTTCAGGGACCAGAGATTGCATCCTTACTGTAATATAAAAGACGCAAGCTTGATTACTCTCCCATAACTATCCATATTGTTTAGGTTTTAACCTGCTTTCTGACATGGGTTTGGCCTTGCTCCTCAGATGTGTCCTAGGCACACCTTGAGAAGAAGAATGGCCAGTCACCTGCTATTGACTGCTGAATGGCTGAGGCTACCATGTCCGAGGTTGGTAGGGAGGCAGAAGAAACCAAACAGAAAGTATGAAAATCATAAGTTCAGATTTATTCTTGAGAAGTAAGATTGATCCCTAGTTTAATTTACATGACTAGATGTAGAGTACAAATCCCCCACTGTCATGAGACTTGTAATTCCCATTAGAACAAGTCTTGGTCTTTCAATACTAATAATTCTCTGTAAAGAGGAAGCAATTACAGAGGTCAGAAGAGCTTTCACAGGGTTATTTAAATAAACATATTCATGCTACTTATACCCTCTTCCTGTGCTTTTGGCCACAAGTCATTTTGTGCAGAAGTGAAGAGGACTGTAAGTTCATGAAAGTGATTTTATTACTCTAGAGGATGCAAAAGATCCTGAATGGCCCTGGGCCACAGTGAGGCTTAGAAGAGAGATGACATCTCATGCTCCTCAATTCAGTACACATTATCAAACTGGAAGAACTGTTGGTGGACCTTTGGGTGTACTGAGCACTTTTCCAAGTGATCCATATTTACCTGTATGTTTGCACCTATGATTATAAAGAAATGTTTTTCACCATCATTTCTTTTACATGCTAGTTGAAGTAGTTTTCCTAGTAGCACAACTCTTCCTAAGATCCAGCATGAATCCCTGGGCCTGAGAGGAGTGCTGCTTCCACTCTTATTAAAACACTGCTTGCAAGCACTGCAAGACCTTGTGCTTGTCTTGGAAAACTCCCCATTGAGTAATTTTGCTGAGCAGGATTAGTCCTGCTTAGTTTATGAGATCCAGCATGATCAGAGCTGTGATGATGTTGCACCTAGCCAAGAGAACAATGCAACCACGTCTTGCATATATGCCTATTTAGTAAAAAAAGAAAAAGAAAAAGAGAGAAAAAGAAAAAGAAGAAAAAGAAAAAGAAAAAGAAAAAGAAAAAGAAAAAGAAAAAGAAAAAGAAAAAGAAAAAGAAAAAGAAAAAGAAAAAGAAAAAGAAAAAGGAAAGGAAAAAGAAGGAAAGAAAGAAAAATTTTTAAAAAGTGAACTAATTGAGGAGGGGGTTTTTTCAGGGTCTTTTCCCCCTCTTTGTAATTAACTACAATTTTTTCACCATTTTGAGGGGATTTATTTTTAACTTTGTTTGAAACTCTTTTGTACAGAAGTCTGTGTTATATGAATTCCAGGTTTTGTTAGCTATGGATTAAGTTGTGGGAGACTCTGACCTTGTGATACTACCATGTTTCTGCTAAACAAAGTCCAGTATGCCAAACAAAGATGTAGCAAGTAGTTACGAAATGGCACGGCTATTACACATGCTTTTGATTCTCATTGTCTGGTGTTTATTTTGGGATAATTCTGTTTTGAGAGTGGAAAAACCAGACTGTAAATAAAAGGGAGGCCTACGATAAATGCATTGTGCTACACCCTTCTCAAAAGGCTAATGGAGGGCTCTTCAGAGAGTGCCTAAAAAATAGGAAAATTATTTTCAGTAGTGAAAGAAAAAGGTAAGAATATTCTGGGACACCATGACAAGTCAGAAAAATAGTTATTCACCTACTTGCGCAAAGTGTGAGTAATTTACTATTGCAGCTCACAGTCTGTGTTGTTTGCCTCCGGTGTAAGGTTTCTAGGTCACTGCCTCTGGTGTTCTAAACCACGCAGCTCCACTCCCAATGTACCGCCCTCCTGTTGGACAGTGGGAGATCTCTATTGCAGCTTCCACGAGATGCTGAGTTGGCTGGTACTGCATTTCCACTCCTGACTTCTCTCCTATATTATCCCACAAATGAAACCAGATGATAGGAAAAGAAAGAAGAAGCAAGGGAACAGGTCAGACTGAAGGTCAAATGAATCCCAAGACCTAAAAGAGTGCAATAACAACAATCCAAAATCATAGTCCAAAACATACTAATGCCATTTTAAGATGAAACTTTTGTTAGTGACGTGGATTCAGCCCTTAGTTCCAGAAAACATAATCTAAGTTATCTACTTGTAGTTTTATAGCTCTATAAATCTTTAAGGCCAAATTCTGTCCTTCTGCACATGCAGGACTCCATTTATTCCATGGGGAGTTGCACTTGTATATCAGAGGGTAAAATCTGCTTATATTTTCTAGATAGCAATAGGAAAAAGGGGAGGTCCTTCACTCTTAAAAACATTTACTGTATCCTAGCAATGTGCAGCGATGCTATGCAAGCCTGACAACAGACAAATGGTATTGAGAGATACTAAACCTTACAGAAGATGGTGTGGTAATCTTTGGGAGTCTGTAGGTAGGGCAGGTTCCGAACATTGATTCTAGGCACAAAGCACCCAAAGTAATGTAGAAGGAAATATTTTAAACCCTTGTGTTGAGGTTGGTGCAAACCTCAAGAAAATCTGACTGTCCAGAAATATAAACAGACAGGGAATTAGGAGAAGAAAACATTTTGTTCTCAAGGTTTTGTAACTCAAAAAAATTATATCTGCCTTTTAAAAATTTTTTTTATCATGTGTAGGCTGCATTTGCAAAATCTTAGCTTGAGACTGTTGCTTTACAGCTTAGAGCTTAAGTGATTTTAAAGTTCCTCAAAGGAACAGCTAAACTCTCTCCGTAAGCAAATGAAGTATGAATCAGCTGTTTAATTCTCCAGGATAAAAAATTAAAGCAACAGGAAGAAATGTACTAAATTAACAGCTTTATGATCTTGTTAGCTACAAAGTATAGCTAATTAGAGAAAACATTCTGAATTTAAACTTTGCTGGAATGAGAAATTGTTATTCACAAAGGCACAGTATGGCTGTGCATGAAGCCTGCCACTATTTATGATGCCAAGTTGACTCTTGAATGTGTTGTGCAATTACCAGAGGAGGTGAGAGAGATGGGAGTCTGAAGATGACAAACAGTTTGGATGCTGGCTTCCATAATCTCAACTTCTTTCAGCCATATTTACTGATTTACAGAAACATGAACTGCAAACAGTGTAAAAGGAAAATGGCACTGCTGAAAGCTTTTCTATGAAAACCTTGGAACAGTTTCATTTCCATCTTCTAAAAATCCATAAGATGTGTTCTTAGTCTTCATGACAATGTTCTGCCTCTTCAGCAACTTACCTTCCTCCAGTTAGGAGAATTACCATTTGATCAGTATTTATTGTTCATTATGTGCTCTACCAAAATCTTTCAAATGAAGTGTCTCCCAAAGGAATGTACTAAGAGGTATGAATGAAAATTTGAGAAACATCAGACAGGGAAAGACTTATTTAAATGTAAATGCAGCATCTTGGTACATCTTCATGTTTTGTTGCCTTGCATGCTTCTGACTTGACAGCATCATGCTCTGGAGCTTGGCTGTAGAGATGAAGGGAAGGAAGAGAATTTCCAGAGGGAATTGCAGCACATCCAGTGGTGGCAGGACACTCTGCTTGACCCTTTGAGCAGAGTTAATGCAACTTTTGAAAGCATTTCATCTCCTGTCCCTGTTGAAGAGTCCAGCAATCATAAATGAAGATTGAGAGAGAGGAACCTGAACCTGGTTTTTTTGCATAGCTTGGCAATGGGTTTAGCACAACTTTTTGACGAGGATTAGATGATAGTATTTTAAAGGGCAGTTACAAAATATTTCTCCAAAAAATAATTCTCATATCCAACTGTCTTAATGTAATGACTGAATAATTTAAAATGTACACTTAAAAAAATAAAAAAGAGTTGCGGTTTTCAAGACTTCTTCATTATAAAATCACTTAGGAGAGATAATAAAAAGTTCTTTTATGGAAACCTTAAAGGCATTGTTTCTCTAGCTGCTGTACATTTGGGTTCTTGAAGAGGAGATAAAGGCATGGCTCTTCATTTACAGATATTTTTATATCTACTGAGTGACTGGTTTGAAGGCATTATGGTTGAAGCCCTATCTCACAACAAGTCCTTACTGCTGCCTTCTGCTGTGAATGAGACCAATATATGAGGCTTTTTTCTACTTAAGTTGCTTTCCTTCTCACGAGTTTACCAATGAATTGGGTCATTCTCTGTGCCCAGTGACTTTGTGGTAACTTGTTGGTTTAGAGTCCTCCAGAATGATATCTTTAATATACTTATGAAAATTCTTCACCAGTAAAATATGTGAGCTAAGCCCAAAACCAACACTAGTACATCTGGGGTGTCTATACTTTCTGGCATCATTTTCCAGTACAGCCACATAATAATTAAACATCTAGTTGATATCATAGCCAGTCTGGATAGCTGTTTTATCAGATGTTAAATAGCAGGAAAACATACAAAAATAGCAATGGCAAGCTCTGCTTTATATGATAACCTCAGAATGCATCATACAAAATAAGACATTATCAGCTCTTACTGCTGGTTGAAACAACATTTTCATTTATGTGGTAGTGAAGTCACTTAACTGATAGCAGTGGAGTCCTAATAATTGATTTTTCTGAATTCCCTGAGATGCTCTGAATATAGCTATTGAATATAGCTATATTGAGGTGTTGAATATAGCTATTCCCAAAGGAAGCCATGATGGAGGCGGATGGTAGGTCAGCGGGGTGACATTTTCTTCATCTAGTGACCAAGGGAATGAGCTACATCTATCAATGCCAAGTCAGGGACTATGGTTTCTTTTGGCCTCATATTTCTCACTTAAATCTGTGTCTCATGGTCCATTTCTAAGGTGCTACTCATCATAGCCAATCTAATTGTTATCCTGCTTATCAGTGACACTGGTACAGCTGAACAAGATTAATCATTTAATCAAGCCAGACCCTCTAATTTCTGTTTTCATTTTGGGTTTCTTGATAAGAATTATCTGCATTAGTTCACTGTTCCACCACTGTGTCCTGTCCATTTGCAGATGTAGTGCCCCACAGTGCCCAGTGTCTCTGGACAGCAAATTCTTCAGCTTTGTCATGGTTCTTGCCACTTCCTTTTCATGTAAATCTGCTGTACCTCCATCTGCCACCTGTGGAACAGGGTTAATTAAATCTGCCTCATACACTGGGGCTGCTGGGTAGGGCTTAATTCCCTAGGTGTGTCTCTAGTGCTGCTTTATTTTGGATGAGGCTTTTGAAGCGGACTTCTTCATCTGCTCTGATTACCTCACTTTGGTTCATCTTGGAGCACGTCTCGCCATATGCTTCTTGGGTCCTTCCTTGTGTTCAGCTAGAAGACACACTCCAGCTCCACATCTGATGCTGTTCAATCAACAGGAATGGAATAAAGCAAGTTCAAACTCAAACCTTCAAAATACTTAGCATAGGGGATATTGAGTCTCTGGTACAAAGTGTTTCGCTCTGCAGGTCCATTCCTATTGTGCCATAGTATATAATGAAAGCATAGACATTATTGTAACTGATGGTTTCCTTTGTGATACTTGGATGAAGAGAACAGCAAAAGTATGAGGTTTTGTGTGCATTTCAGAGAATAAATGCAGCCTTTGTGTTTTAATCCCAAATTTTGGCTTTATTTCACTGTACTATTTTAGTGGGACATTCCATAGTTTATATAAGAAAGTTTACCTTAGAAGATCTAATAGCAAATGGAACCTGCTTCTGCACTTATGTAAATAAAATCTATTCATGCTGAGCTCATTCTGGTCCATGGACATTAACCAGCAATGTTTATTTTTTTATACCTGGCAAATTTCCCTGAAATTTTCATTTTGAATAGATGCAGAAGGTTAACACCAGTAGTTTATTTTGATACACACTATATACACATCCTCAGATACTAAGGTACATTTTGGGGTTACAGTAAACTTAGTTTTTAAGTCCTCCACAGCAATAGTCCCCTTACCCCACCATATGCTTGAAATGAAAATATAAATACCAGCAAAAGAACTCTCATACGCGTCATTCCCTTGCAGCACTTCTGTGTTTTAGAGCACACCGTTTTTATTGATGCTATCTTGTGGCAGATTCTTATTCCACTCTTGTATCTTTTACTCTGATATAATTCTGACTGTCTCCGCAGTGTTACTTTCAGTATAAAGAACTATATGAATAATGAAGCCTAGAGAAATAATTTTTGCTACTTGCTCAAGCCCCTGGCTTTTTGTCCTGTACAAACCTGTTTTTTTTTTTTCTTTTTACCATCACTATTGACAACACTACGGAAAACCCTGGCTTTTTGAGTGGTGGCAAAGTATCTCTCAGTTTTGTGCACATTATTTTATAGGCCAGCTATTCTGAGTTAGCCCTCTTACCAATAAAAGTCTCTCCCTGTCTCTTAGCCAGCAGGAGGTGCTGAGAAATGATGCAACAAATATCTTTTCACTGAGATAGTCGGGTTCCCTCTGTGTTCAACACAAAGATTTTCACTAACTTGTGAGCTGGATCTAAGCATTGTCACATCAAAGTGAGGATTTTAGTTCTATTTTTAGGATGGCATTTGGCGAGAGCAGGGACATTCTTCTTTTGCTCTTGTTTTAATTAAATAACCTTTAAGACAAGTGAGCAGGAACATTCAACCCAAAGTAATGCTTTCTGTTACTCCAAGAGGGAGCAGTGTGAATGTGTAGCATTTATTAAAGACTTGGCTCTTCTTGATCGACTTGGGATAAATGACAATATATTACAATGGTGGAGGTGGGATAACCAATAAAGAGAGGAAATATTGCTAACCCTTAAACTAACTAGCAAGATAGTCTGCAATCACAGCTTTAGATGATATATTATCTTAAACAGTGATCAAAGAAAATCCAAATAAGGTAAGCAAATATAGAAAGAGTTTCTTCTTGTCAAATTAGTGACTACTGGTTATCATTCACCCCTAAAAATTCCCCTCCATATTTGTTAAGATTAGTCCTAACATAACTAAAATCACTACTGAGCCCTTGAAACAGGAATCCTCTTCTCACTCCACTTGCAGCTGCAAGTTTCCATGTAATGCCCGAGTATCTTCAGTAGTCTTCCAGGGAACCTTTAGTAAGGGTTGAAAAATACATATTATTTCTCATGTCACTGTATTCCTTCAATTTCTTGGAGGTTTTAGTTCTCAGTGTGTGATGCAGACACCTTCCTTCCAGTAATGCCTGTGAAACCAGATAATCATTGAACATAAACACTTTATTAACAAGAATAGGCAGGCATATGCCCCTTGGAATACTTAATCAGCTAGCCAAAAGCAATCACTGAACCAGCAATGAGTAGTTTAAAAAAAAATCTGGAATACCATGGAAGACACCAGGGTGAGAGGATATATACTGTAATTCCCATCCTTAAACATGGGAGCCTAACAAATTATAAATGCCTAGAACGATAATCCTGTTACCAAATAAATCCGACAATACCACAGCGTATAATCACTTTGTGAGCACTTTGAAAGTTTTTACAGTGATAAAAAAGTGTTGCGTGGATTTATCAGAAACAAATCCATCTCGTTTTTCTTTGACAGATTAATTGGCCAATGGGATAAGGATGAAGAATAGACTTGTTAAATCTTGATTTTAAGAAAGCTTTCCACAGTCTTACTTTTCTCAAAAGGAAACTGGAAAAATGCAGTGTAGATGAGTTCACTGTAACATGCACGTGGACAGATGTCACTTGTTGGTCTTGTTCTAATCATTATCTTCATGAATGACTTGATATATGAAGCAGTGGATCTTCAGGTTACACCAGCAGATAGGAAGTGCCAGCAAGTGCCAGCACTTCAGAGAACTGTGCTAGAGCCTGGAGAGAAAAACTGACACGAGTGGTACAAATTAAAAAAAAAATAAGTGTAGTTTGCCACAGATATCAAGTGCATGAATAAAAACTGGGAAATGTTTATGAGGGATGCAGGCCAGTAAAGAAACCTGAAGACTATACAGCCCCTAAGCTAAGTTAGAGTAAGCTGCACTATATGGCTGAGCAAAAATGAATCTCACTGCAGAGCATACTAGTAAGAGTGCCTTATGTTCTGTTCTGTTGGCACTGGGGAGACTCAGTTTGAGCACTTTGTCCTGTTTTGGGCACCACACTATAAAATTATAGATAAATATATAGAAACAAACTGGAGAGAGTTCAGAGGAGAAGAAGAATGATAAGTAGTATGGAAAACATACTGCATGAGGAAAGGTCAAGAGAACTGGTACTGTTTAGTCTATAAAGAAAAGATGAGAACAATGTGACAGCAGCTTTCCTGTATACAGAGCTAACTGTTCACCATGTCCAGGACAGGCAGACAAGGAGGTGATAATTTAATTTGCAACAAAAATTTTTGCTGACCTATTGGGGGTTGGAAAGCAGTGATATGGTAGAGTAATTAGGTCTCCAACAGAGCTTGTGGAATCTACTGCACAGGACGGATTTGTGCAGGGGTGAGGTGTCTCTCCGGCATGGTCTAAGGGACTGAGGATGCCTGAAAGCAGAGAGAACACTTGTCTCACAGTGCATTCATGTTTTCTGTCGTTCAGCTTTCTAACAAGAAAAGAAATTCCCACTGGATTTCAACTTGTGACAAATAGTTTAGTATTTCTCTGATCTTTAAAGGATATTTATTTATCCAGTTTCCATTATTTCAATGTCTTGTCTTATTGCTCAGGCTGCTCCCCAAAACTCATAGCAACATGTATGTCACTATCACTATTTCACTTGGAGCACATTGCTCACACTCCCGTTTCATGTAATGTGAAAAAACATTCTCACATTTAGGAGTATGCAATAGAGTGATAACAGTTTAAAAGGAAAATATTGACATTAGTCTGGCTGTGATAATGTGAGTAAATATTTAGCTGACTATTTAGTATCTGGGTAGTCAAGAAATGCCGCACAACCCAAAACCAGATGTATAACAAGAAGATTCAGTTCCCTTCACTCCTTTCCTGGCTCCAGAAATAGGTACTAGCACAGAAGCAGAGACTTAGCTACTTTCCACATGTCTGGACATGCCAGTGTCTCAACTCATCTTACTTCAAATGCCACTTTAAAATACATCTGTGCTGTAATGCATAAAAGGAACCTGCTGTGCAATAGCATCTTATGTAAATTGTGACTTGTGGTTGTTGCTACAGCTCCACTAAGCATTACAAGCACATTTCAGCCCTACGCTTTAACTGGCCACTGCTTGTCTTAAACACCTGCCTTGTGTTTGAGATTGCAAACTTTTCAGGTCAGAGTTTACCTGATGTCTGTACAGTGCCACCCACATTTCTCTCCTGCCTGTCATTCCCATTTGTACTCTAAGCATTATCCACGCTATCTACTTTAGTTCTACAAATCCAAGCTATGTCTAAACTCTTCTTTGTAACACCTTTAAGTTACCAATTTTGTGTTATCCTGTGGGACCTTTATTAACCCACCATGAACCTTTATACTACAATATTAACTTCCTGTCCTTTGGCTAAAGCAATGCTGCCCTACTCCTATCATTCCAAGAGGTTTCTGCAGTGCTTATTTTCCTGTTCCTATGGCCCTCCTGTTCCTATGGTCTGCTCTTCTACTGGCTCCTCCTCCACCACCACATCAAAGGAACTACCCCCTGCTCTTCTCAGGCTGTCTAATGGCTTGCTGCCATGTTCCAAGAAGCCAGTTCTGTTCTCTCTCTTGGCCAGCTTTCATCACCCACATCCTAAATTTTCAGACATGTACTTGCACATTCTGAGCTCAAGGTTTCTCAGTGGAGTAGGCAAAATCAAATTTTGCTACCCCAGCAGGTTGACTGCTGGTGTGCTGGCACTGTTGATAATCCTTTTTAATAGTTTCTTCTACTCTCTTTTGTATGGTCTGTCCATATCAATCTCTTTTCTCCCCTACTCTCCCTTTTCCACTCCCAACCCCCTTTTAGGTTAGAAATTTATCAGGGAAGGAACCAGTCGTTTGTTTCTCCATCCAGCACAATAGGGTCTTGGCCAACTCACAGATAAGTCATTCAGTCTTCATTAGCACCTCAAGTTTTCTGCTTTCCATTGCAACATACCTAGTTTTTAACAAGATCAACAAAGTTACCCCCAGACTTATGATCATTAGGCGTTTCTTTATTTTCTTTTAACACTGACAGATCCAGCTCTCATTTCCTTATCAATTCAGTCTCTCCAAATCTGTGCCTTTTAGAAACTGCATAACACTTTCTATTTTTTCCTTTTCTTTGCTGATTAACTTGTCTTCTTCAACAGATGATCCTTGAATCATAGTTTATCCTGCTTGGTCATTTTACCATTCCAAATTATATTACCAACATTTTTCAGCCCTATAAATCATATAATCAGTCACTACTGTTAAATCTCAAGAGCATTATATGCTCAGAGGAATTGTCCATTTCTTTCATAGAGAAGCTCTGAGGTCTGAAGTCTGTGGTGACCTCTAATGGTTGTAAAAACCCTGTACCTGGAGCAAGAACACAGGAATTTCTGGATTTCCCATCTTTCTTTTCATCTAAAGAGAGAACATTTACTCAAACTGATGATTCTGTCACTAGGATTAATCCAATATACCTTTTACTGTTGCTTACCTTGTTCACCTATTATTTGAATACTCTGGAGAAAAAACCCATGAAACCTGTAGAAGGTCAGCAGCATACAAGTACCCTCAGCCATGCATCTTTTTCCCTCCCAGTGCTGCTATTACAGAGGCCTGAACACCTGGCTGAAATTAGCACATTTATAAAGGTCAGCTGGCTGAAACTCACAGAGAGCAAGACAGAAGCAATAGTTTCAGCAAATGGAAAATATTTGGCAGAGCTAGCCACAGCATTTCTCACCATGGGGAGCTCTGCTCTGTCAAATAGCCAGCTGTAGTTATCATCTTTATGGATTTCCAGAAGCTTGTTGGTTTTTTTAGTGAGTGGCAGAAGTGCTAGAGCTACATATCTGGCAACTTGGTCACAGTGGTTTTCCTGTTGGATAGGACTCCCGGGACCTTTCAGCATATTTGCTGCAGCATACTCTGCTTGGGAAGAAGTTGCATCCACCCCGGAAAGAGCCACACAACAGCATTTGTGCCTGCAGCAAGACTGGAGATCTCATTGCCCTGCTTGTTTTGCTGGATGGCTGCTGTATGACAACGCGCTTTGAAGTCCCAGGTCTCCATCTGGAATGAAGCATCTTCAGCCAAGGTGTACCTGCTATGTGCATCACAGCATGTAAGCTGTTAATAAGGGTTCTTATTAAGAACTCCTTTCATTTATTAAAATATAACTACATTTACAGGCAGTGGCAAATGAAAAGGAGGGCAAGGCAGAAAGTACAGGTGGCATTTTACCACTATGGCACACAGATGAAAAAAACCCAACCTAACCAGAAGTCAGAAAAGGCCATACTTGGTGAGTCACACTCATAGTTTGTGGCTAGAACAGAAAACGAGAATTATCGTTACCGTATACAAGGTTGGACATCTTGGGAAATCATAAGGATTGCTTTGGAATGATGAAACTGCGGAACTTGTCGGTGTTTGGCCAAGTCCCAAAACCCCTAGTTCAACTTTCAATGTGAAGGCCAGTTTGATTAAGGAAGGAGACTAAACTCAAATGGCTTGGGTTAGGATTTGAACTCTTTCATGTTCTTGATCATCTTACCATCCTGTAGAAAAAATTTGAAGCATATGAACCATTTTTGAGAAAAAGAAAGCAAAACAAACTTTTTTTTTTTCTTCTGCCTTTGCTTTTTGCTCAAATATGGGGAAAATTGTTAAACTTGGTAAACTTCAGCATTCATTCTTGCATAAGCACTACAAAATATATCTTCAATGTTTTCCTCGGTTATAAAGAGTAGTCAGGCATTTACCTTTTGGTTGCTACTTGGACTTAGTTTTAAGATCTCTTAAAAAACCCCAAGTCCAACCTTTTGGTTTGCAAGAAGACTGCTTTAAGAAAAAAGGATTAGAAATCCACTATGATTTTCTAGAGAGAGCCACAGTGTGCTGATTAAATGAGGGGACTCATCTTCTATCCTTTTCGAGACCACTTTTGCTAATTACTCTAAAGATCCAGTTTTACTGGAAAAAAAATTACTGGAAAACAAATGCACTGGTGGTAGTTTAAATATATATTTGCAGTCCTGGAAAAAGTTTCAAACAGCAATTTGAACTGTACAGGAAATCCACAGATGTGAGTGTGAGCTAAAAATGGCACTGCTTGGGATAGTGGTTTGGTGCAAAAGCACTGGGCAGATAGATTTCGTAGTCAGGATAACAAAAAGAAAGGGAAAAGCTTTGAAGAAGCAGCAAAAGAGTCAGAGATATGAAACGGCATGAAAGTTTTATATTTTACTTAAGGCAGAAAGAAAATAAAATTGTAAAGGACTTGAAGATAATGAGGTGGGTTTTTTAAGGACAGAAACCAATTTAAAAGCCATCTTTAGACCATTTTTTATAGATGGTTATTCATTAAAGGAACTATAAATAAGATTTGAGCTGTAAAAAATTGTTGGGAAAAGACTCATTACTGCCTGACTGGACACTTTTCATTTATGGCATGTCAGGAAAAATTTTCAGAAAATTAAAAGACTAAGGGTAAAAAAATATGACAAACAAGTAGCAATTTATGTGATGTGGCTGTCTACATGAAAATTGTTCATCATTTTAGTCCTGTAGAAACTCCTAATAAGCCAAACTTTGCAAAGATGTGGATTTCTCAAAGACATAAGCAGAACTGAAGAGTTCAAGGACTGCAGTGTGTGTGCAAGCTGGAATTTTTTTACATCAGGTGGAACGGGAACTGTGTTGTGTGTTAATTCACTAGTCCACTGGCAAAGGCTTATAGAAAAATGTTCCTAGCTTAATTCAAATTCAAATTTAGAGATAAGAGTGAGAAAAGGTTTTATCAGCAAAAAACCTGATGCTTTAAAGGCTGAAAAATGTCAAGCATTGGGTTAGTGGAAAAGTGGATGTTGCTAGACCCTAAGAGAAGTACAGCTTCACAAAGAAAACTGCAGCAATAGCAAAAATAATTTTTTTCAGGTGTATATAAAAACAAGGAAAGAAGAGGTTTCTCATTAAACATGTGGCAGCTATTAGTAAGCCAGGGCAGAGAACATAGGTTTGGCCCTTACAGTGACTGAATAATTTACCTCTGAGTTTGGTGGGAAGGATAATGTTGGGCATGAAGGCTGGGGTGGAGAAGTTAATGAAAGCAGACTACAGAGGTGATGAGGAAAAGGTGCGGGAGACTTGGTTTGTTCAGAGCCTCCACAAAGGTAAAACAAATATTAGAGAGCAAATAGCACTCTAACTGGTATAGACAATATTTTAAGAACGCCTTCCTACCACTGAATTCAGCCATGCCGGGCACTGCTGAAGTCACAGTTGGGCCATTGGGCAGTTGCCTAATGGAAGGCGTTGCGTGCTTCTTATCCCAATTCTCTCCCACACACAAGCGTGTAGTTTTCAAAAACACTTTTTTGACTGGCATCCTCCCTGGTGGGGCCAGTGTCTTGGGCGAGCCTGAAAGTTGGAGTCAGTTTTAACCAGCCGGTGAAACGTTGAAAGAAAACATCTGCTTGCTGCTTGCTATTTGTATTTCTTTAAATGATCAGAATAGCAGAAAACTGTTGACTATAAAGGTACAAGCTTATTAGAATTACGCATTTTAGGAGTTTCCTTTAAGAAGAGTCATTCAAAAGCTCTTTTAAAAGGAAGAACCTGCATTTAAAACCTCTTAAACCGTGCAACAAAATACTGAAGAAATTTTAAAAAGAACAGCAAGTACAGTGCAGTAATTTTAACAAATAATAGAAACAATTAAGATGAAATAAATATAAGCAAAGCTAAAAAGAATTATGGCATAAAACACACACATGAATGCTATGATTAATGTAAAGGGAGATTACATATTCTGTTATAAATGTTTAGTGCCTTTATTTTTAACATTGTGGTTTACATTATGGATATAATAGCCTTTCAGAAATGGCAGATAAATGACAATTTCAAGCTAAGAATTTTTCAACTACTTAAGGAAAGTTTGAATGCCAAGTTTTCTTATGATTTTTATTGCAGTATATTTACATTTAAAGCTAGAGATATATAAACTAGAGCAAAGAACCCTTTACTCAGAAATATAATTTGTTTGGAATTCTTATGGCTCTGCTCTCTTGCAGCAATATGCATATATTTAGAAGACAACAATAAATCTTAAGAATAAAATCTCAGTGCTAACAGATTAAGATACACTATATTTTAAAATAACATTTTATTTTTAAAATTAATTTTATAATTCAACTGATACGAAAAACTCATGTAAACATTTCTGAGAGCCTATCTATTAAAAAAACCAAAACTTTCTTCTGATATTGTTTATGGTCACAAAGTAATAGTTGGTTTTTGTACATTTTTGCAAACATATGTATCCTCTAGTGATGAATTTTTTTGTATTTTTGCATTAATATGGGTTTTATTTTCTCTTCATTCAAGACTGGAGCAAACAAATGAACTGTTGATCTGATAAGAGAGAAAACACATTGGTGTATCTTGAGATGGGCATGAATTTTTTCAGATTGCTGGAAAATATTTGCTAGAAAAGGAAATAAGCATTTTTGGAGAGCATGTTATTGCTATGAAATTCAAAGCCCAGTTTAGGAGACCTTTTGCATAAAAATACCAACTCTTTCTTATGACCATGGAAATGTAAAATGGGCACCATTGTGATTACTGATATTGTGAAAGACCCAGGTTAAATTTAATGGTCCCACTGAAGTAATTCAATTTCACAGAAATCTTCAGCTGGAGTGAATTAATGTGATCACTGAACTGAATTTTTCTGTGGAATGAATTTTTCATGGACCAGCTGAGCTGCTCTGTTATGATGGTGCTGCAGAGTGATGACATGAATTCAGAGCAAAGTATTGTACTGAACAGCCAAATGCAAATGATAACAAACTGTTTTATCTATGTGCAAGTGTTTGTGTGCTGCCTGGAGTTTAATATACCTTCTCAAATTTTATGTTTCCTCATAGTATTTGATCTGGAGTTAAGGGAGATGCTATAATGTGCTGGAACTCTCCTGGTGTGCTATGAATGACATAATTCACCCCTGATATGTAAGTTCATGGTGAGGAATAGAAGGCTACTCTGCTTTTGATCAGTTTGTTATGCTCTTGTCTAAGGCATTACATAAAGCCTCTTGGGCAGAGCAATTAAACTAGTCAAAGCACTCGAACTTGACTGGTTTGCTGGAAGCACTGTGAGGTGGCTGCATGGGGCCACACACTAGATTTATGATGATCTAATTCAAACTTGTGCAGCTGCAGGACGTTTTATAACTTTACTTGCTTTATGCTGCGTTATGTGTGGCGCCACTTCTCTTGGTCTGGCAGATTAGCTTGGAGGAGGATCTGGTATTGTCTTTCCAGTGTTTTAAATACTTTTTTTTACGTTTGGAAATTGCTGAGCTTACATTAGGATAAGAATCTACTAGAATGAAAAAGTAATGAAAATGACAAGCAAAGTCGATAAATTTACCTACTCCATCAGTGATTTTGGTTTCCAAGTGTTTATAAGCCTCTGGCCAGAGTGGTTATCCTTAACTGAGGCTGATGTTCCCTAATTAACTGTCTCTATAGTGATGTCCTTCAGCCTCCCTTTAATGAGCATCTGTTACGCAAGTATTGGCAGTGGCAAGATAGCTGCATTGCTATGACATCGCACTTGCAGCAAGTGGGATTGTGCAAAGGGCAGGAGGATGATACTGCAAATTTTCACCTACAGTATACTGTGATTTATGTCTAATGATGTTGTGTGTTAATTCGTCACTGACACCAGTCTTGATGAGGGAAAAAATAACTAAGGACTCTCATATTTACACAGTTAATGTCGTGTTCTATATTCAGAGAGGGCTGTTGAAAAAATTAAACTCAAAATAAGGCAAAATTATTCAAAAGCACAAAACTCACTGTTTCTCAGTAGGCTGTCAGCCTGGACTTTTTGCTGCAGTGAAGGAGCCTGTGGAGCTGCAGGGGCAATCTGACATACGCATTGAGGAGCTAAGAGCAACACAAGCAGCCATCCATGCCTCCCCCCACGCCGGGTGGGCATGGAAGGGACTGAGAAAGGTAGGCTCCTTGTTGCCAAAGAAAACTGATTGCAGTGTGTCTAAAAGGCTCCATTTTCAATCACTATGCAATGCTGTCATTGTCACTCTTTGTTTAATGTGTTTTAAGCAGTAGATAAACTGGTTAACTGCTTTCCAAATGAGTTCTGTTTGCAGAGAGCTTAGTGCTCTTAAGGAAGCAGTCTGCAAAGACTTAATGGGATCTGTGTAAAGAAGAGGCTGGTAACAGTTTCTCTGTTCACTGATCCATGTATTTTTTGTGGGATTAATTTGAAGTGCTTTACATGTTTCTATTTTATTTCTTGAACTATTTCTTCATGATGTGTGCTTTATGAAGTTTTCCTCTGGAGTGATTAATTAGAGACTAGGCTACAGGTAAGGTATGGCATGTTGATTTGTTAATGAGACCTCCTTTTCCAAAATCCTCCTTCCTGCTCTCACAAGATAGAGGATGTGCTGGTAGGTTGTGTAGCCCAGCTGTCATGATTATTAAGGTGACGTTAGAGCTGTTGACCAGAGATCAGCCACCTCAGGGAAGGTTTGGTAGCTCTAAGGCAACCTGGGTTTGGCCGGAAACTCAGTAATGCTCTGATAATATGACCTGCTCCAGGCAGGAACTTGCTCTAAGCACTCAGTGCACTAAGATAATTAGAATTCCTCATAAATATAGTCTGTTTTCTTATTCTGTGCAATATGAGGATGGCTGAATCTCTTTTAGGTGAATGGATCTAGTCATACATACAAAGTTTTAATTGTAAGTCATTTCAAGAAATTGCTGTGGAATAAAAATGAACTCATTTCTGAGTTCAAATCAGTTCAGAAATACTCATGCATGGCTGCTACCTTCAGTGGAAACTTTATGGATGTTTTTTCCAGCCTGCTTGCTTAAGAGGATGATAAGAAAAGGTAAACACAAATGTTTTGCTGAATAAGAGAAGTACTTAAATGATTGTGTTGAGTGAGTACCTCCAAAATAAGATTCATGTTTCCCATGACCTTGTCCATATTATTGAATTTTCACTTTCCTAGCAAGATAATGCTTTGAAGATTGGGGTAAACAAATCAAAGACCTTGGACACAGATTTGTAGGATGGCTTTGTTTTTTCTTTTGTCTTTCGTGGGATTTGCAATTTTCTCTGCAGGTCGTGTAATGGAAAATGTTAGCAGAGCTGCCCTCAGATGGTAATCTGTATTCTCCACAAAGTCAAGCAGTCTGAGTGAAGGCTGGAGAATTGTGGTAGAAGCGTCTCAAAATGAGCACTGACTGAGTAACTTCAAACTCTTTTGTCCCTCATTAACGGATCACCTGGTGCAGAGAGAGCTTGAGTCAGTTCTCTGAAATGACTGTAAAACTGGCAGAGGTATTGAGAGAAGAAAGCCTAAAAGCTGCATACCATCAGGTCAGGAATAGCTTGGGGTAGCAGGCTATCCTGATACCCAAAAATGTGGGATCCAGGGCTTCATTGGCACTGTTATCCTCAGACTGGACACCCTTCACTTTCACATGCATACATACCTACAGAACAATGCACTATAGTTGGAAAGAATACTATAAGGGAAATGTGATGGAACTAGGCTTTTTTGCACTCTGAAGAATATTAAGATGAAATGTAATAATAGCAGGAATTCATCCTCTTTAAGCAAAGCTCTGATGAAAATGGATGTATTGAAAAACCTGAGCTGCTGCTCATGATGGTGATCCACAGCCAGGCAGGCCTAAGTCTGCACAGATGGAGAAAGATGAGTTGCCTGTAGTTCCCAAAAATTGTTCATTACCTGTGAACATATATAAATCTTTCTTTTTTTTTAAGGCTAAAGGAACAACATCTCCCTGGTACCCTTCTAGCTTTAGTGGAGAAGGAACCCAGACACAGGAAAAATGCATTTTTGTAATGAATCATAAGTATGGACCCCCTAATAACACAGAAAAATTAAATGTCTGGTGCCAGGTGGGTCTTTTGGACTGCTGGTTATAATTTAATGGTAAATGATAAAAATGTCAGGTGTTCCAGCAGCACCTGAGAATGCTCAGACATTTGAGTAAACACTATCTTAATAAACACACTTGTGACAGTCACTGATTCATCTGTGTCATTCCCAAACAGAAAGAGCACACCTGGCTTAAACAGATACAACTCTCATTGAACTTATCGCGAGCCGCTGTGATAGCCAGAGCTGAGTGTGGCCTGATGTGACAAATCTCTGAGAACTGAACAGAAAAACCCCTATTACCAGTCTCATTCTTTAACCACAAGAACATCCACTTTCCCAGGAAAATGTACGCCCTTTTGTATAATCTGACAAATGTGCCTTATTCCAAAGAAAATGTTTTTTGGGGGAAGAAAAAGAAGTGTGGCGGAATCCAATCAGTATTACTTAATCTTCCTCCCTTCATCTGGATGTTCTCAACTCATTGATATTGCACAGGCTGCAATAGAACAAACAAATCAATCATGCCATGGTGCTGTTACTGGCTCAGCCTCTCTCCAGCCAATGACAAGTTACTTTTTTTCCCCCCTTTTTAACAAATGCATTTCTTCCTAGTGGGAGAAGCACCATCAGTCTTACTAATGTCACTGTAGGTGGAGACACTCAACAGTGCCATCCTTCCCTCTCCAAATACCCACATACGCCTACAGAAAAACTAAATACTAAGAAGTTTTTTTCTCTCTGTGCTGGGATCCTTCTTACAGGGCAATCAATCAATAAATAATGGTAGTGGAGTTGCAAGATATAATGAAGCAGGAGAAAGGATGCAAAGAGGGCAAACTGAGGCTTTATTTTCAAGCCAGGAAATCAAAGTCTCTGCCAAGCCATTTTCTGCAGCAGGACCCTAGCAGCAGGACCCTAGCTTTTGCCTACAGTGCTGAGTGGCTGCTGCATAATACTGCTTTTGGTGCTAACCCAGTGAAAAATGATTTTTTTTTCTTTTTTTCATTTTTGAGTGTTTTCTCCTATTGTTCTGCTGAGCTCTGTGTAAGAACTGTGCATTTCTTTCTTCATCTTCTTAAGAGCTACATTATAAAAAGTCAGAAGAATACACTGAATAAACTCAGCTAATTGAGACCAATCTATTTTCTTCTTCTTTGTCTTCATCTTCTTCTTCTTCTTCTTCGTTCTCCTTCTTCTACTCAACTTTTTTAACAAATCAGAATGTATTTTAGAGCTAGAAAAGTCTGAATATTAAACTTACATGCTACTTTCTTGTATAAAAATATGTGAAGAGAGACTAATTCATTGGAAAAATAGTGCAATCTGAAGGGTTCTGTGTATTATGTAGGTGTATGTGTAAAAAATTGTATTTTTTTTTTAACTTTTCTTTAATATGTATATCCTGCTCTGAAAACTTACAAACTGCTCTAATAAAATAGAAAATGTGCAGAATCCTAACACCCACCTCTGCTTGCCAGCTGGAGATGAGTCTCTCCTGTGTGGTCTGAAACACAAGGCATGTGACTGGGGACCTCCACTTTTGTGGATCCAACCAAAATGTTCCTACACTTCCTTGTTCCATAACTCCACAGTTGCATGTGCTGCCACATGGCCACTGGCTGCTGGAGGCAAGCTTTGTCTTGTGGCACTGCAGAAAGAAGTTACAAAATACGAAGTGGACGTTAAGCTCACTGAGGCAACACTCGGCCATTATGTGCCATGAGCTAAGGTCTGGTCACAGAGCACTTCAGCTAATGGCTCCTCCAGCTTACCTACCCTGTTCCAGTCTGGCCTGATTGTTCCTTGGAGCTTTCCACTGTACTTTGCTATGATGGGAGAAAACTGCTGCATGTTCCAAATTTTTGCCATGTGGTTTTGCTTCTGTTCTGCAGAATGTGTCCAGCCTAGAGATTGATTTTTTTCTCAAGCAACGGTACCAGTCACATTTGGTTTCTAAGTGTACATGTGTTTCAGCAATCCTGCTCTTTATCTGGGTCCTGCAGACCCCAAACTGATGTGGCTGGTTCTCAGATTTTCTTGTCTTGGACTGTTTTTCAATCAGTACTTCTTATAACAGCCTTCACTGGGTGACTGTTTCCTGAGTGCCTTGGGAGTCACAGAAACTAAGGATCGGCATCCATCAACTTTAATTGATGCGTAATGCTCCCCTAGATACCCTTGAAAGAAAAAGAGTAGGAGTGAACAAATATGAAGTGTAGTTTTTCAGTATTGGCCAACTAGCATATCACAAAACAATGGAAAGATCTTGGACACAAATGATGTATTCTGCTTGAGATTCTGTTCTCACACATTTCTTGCTACATCTTATCATTGCCCACAGAAAATACATTCTTCATAACAAGCAAAAAGAGGGCTATAATCTGTGGTTGACCTTTGATGGAGATAATGATACATTTTCTTTCAAAATCTGTGTGAGGCAGAGTTATTCATAGCTTCATGAAAATGCCCTGTTTAAAAACAGTGCATTGTTTTAAGTTAAAAAAAAAAATCATATTTGATTATAGTTTACAAATGTCACAATCCTTGCACACAATAGAGGAGCTATATTGATGTGGAGATTTGACAAGAGCCCTTATAGAACAGAAGTTTAAGAGGCTGTGATCGGTTTTAAATGTAAAATAAATACATAAAAATAAAACCAAGAGAAAGTTCATGTTTTTAAGTTTAGAACTGGACCCATCAGATAAACATTTGAATGGAGAAAATGCGTCATAAGACTTTGTATGCTCTGTAGTATTTCAACCAAAAAGCTCTGCCTGGATCATCTGACACAAGTTTGGTGCATTCAAAATTCCAGTGGAGTTTCATATAATTTATTTTTATCGAGGTGTTTTTTTCATCATATAAGGCACATTGTTTACCTTTCCTCTCTGAACAATATTTCATGTAACAGCCCTGATCTGTACAATGATTCTAAGGGCACAGCTGTGGTCAAACTCTCCCTGTAGAACCAGTCAATGTTAAAATCAAGGTAGAGTTTATTTGAAGATCTCAACATCAAACTCTTTATTAATTACTCCTGTTCAACTCAGAAACTTTTTATTGCATTCAAATATTCCTGTTAGCAATTAAAATACAAGTAAATCTGCTGGGAGACTGATTTTATGGGCAAAACTGTTTGTAGTATTTATTTTCCTCAGTTGTTCAGACTTGTTAATTTTCCTGATGTTCTGCAATACCTCCTTCAGTTCGTGGCCTTTTTTTTAGATGTCATGACTGGCAGAAAAAGTGCAAAAGAGCAGTTTGTGTTTGCAGTGCTGTAGAGTTATATGCCTCTGGCAGTCAAGAGTAGATTTCAATTTTTAAACATATTAGTTAATGCTGTGTTAGCTTAGATATGGAAAGGGACACTTGGAGAATGCAGGTTACCCACATTTGCATGTTCATCACACTGATTAAAATGAATTTCACAGGGAAAGGTCTATTAATGAAAAAGTTTAGGAGCTTCCACATTATTAATGCTTCCTGTTAAACTTCTGGTATGCTCCAAACATTTCATTTTTGGGAATGCTTTAGGTATTCAGGGGATGAAGGAAAGGGGATGGAAGAAATGGGAGTAGAGAACTGAAATTTTGTGTGCCTGGACTGTTTAGGAGGTGGATTTCAAATTCTAGGATAAACAGTAGCCATAAGTGACTGCAAAAATAATGAACATTATGATATCTGCTAAGACAAATTTAAGGAGTAATCAAAATGTCAGCATTATCACCCAGTCTATGTAAATAGGTCAGGCTGTTCAGGCCTCTGGGTTGCTGGATCTCATATTTTACTGTGACATGATTTACAGCTGTTCTAAAGAAGTATAAACTAGGTATGAGATCTTACCACATCATTTTCTGGGAAATATGGCCTCTTGCTTGAGAACTAAGGCAGAATTTATTTAGGTTTGCAGAAGCACACCCTTAAGTACTTTATGAGCAGGGATAGATTTCTGAATCATGGTTCTGGGCAGAGACAAATTAGGTTTTTAATATACTATGTGCATTAGAAGTAATACGGCCTTTCAGACACAAAAACCAAAGCTAGAAATTAATTTATTTCAGCACATGCACCTCTGTTTCTAAGAGATACAGACATCCAAAAAAAGTTCATCATCTTGGATTTGTTGTAATTTCATTTAGATATTGGGTTAAAAATAAAAAGCTATCTAACCCTGATGAAATGTCCTCTATAAGTTTACACAGACACACCACTTTGATGGTCCTGGAATCCATTTCCTATTCCTTTCCAAGGCATACCTGAGAAATTTTTTGTTAAATAAAAAGTTGTGGTTTTTTCCCTCCTTTTTTTTGTCAGGATACAGTTCATAGACAAATACAACATTTTAAAAAGATTTTGTTCAGACTTCAGTATAAACTCAGAATAAAAGGACAACCCAGAGCGGATGGGAAATGATCCATCAAAATAATCATTATGTGGTGCCTTTTCATGCAACAGAAAATGAAGGGTTCAGTTTTCTCAAGCAAAGAAGGAAAACAAATACTTTTGTGCAGTTTCTCAGCTGCTGCAAATAGATTCAGCTTCACTGACCTCAGCAGAACAAGCAGGGCCTCCATTTCACTTTATTATTCACATTATAGTATCACCATGAAGATATAATATAGTCCAAAAGTAGAAGAGAGATAGTAAGTAGGGAACTCTTTCTCAAAGACAGGTTGTAAGAAGTCACAAAGGCAAAGAGTAGGCAGAGGGGTAGAGTTAGCTGATGCTTTCTGCTGACACTACTACAGTGAAAGGTTGTGCATCTCAAGTGCTCAAGTGCCAGTGCTGCTGGTGAGAAGTGTGGAAGCCCCATCCAGAACAAGCATGAAAACACGGAATTGTGATCCTTCCAACAGCAAAAGCCTGGGTGAACTTTCCCCCCTTAAACACCACTTTTAATTTTACCCTCTCTTGGGCCCCTGGGGCTGTACTTCAACAAAGCAGAGCACAGACTTTCACCATACATGCCCAGAGCTGTCCCAGTCTTGACAGGAACAAGCAGCTCCAAGTTAGTGCCTCCTGAATTTTTTGCTGTGCTGCAGTTCATTTTCAGTGAGGCAGGTGGGTGGAAACTTTTATTCCTATTCCATAGGCTGATATGCAGGCTGCTCTTCTGAGGGTCGTGGGTTTGAACCCCTCAGGCTAAGAAGGGAAATTAATTCCATTCTTTCACGTTTGGAATTGTATATTTGGATAAAAAAACCACAAAAGATCCCCCCTCACACACAGAAAAACCAACCCAGATAAAAACCCCAACAAGTAAAAGATCAGTGTGATGAGCAGTTTTTTCTCAAAGATAGTTGCAAGGAGAACTGTTCAGTTTTTTGAAGGAGTTTCACCTCCTGGCTTTCTCCAGGCTGGGAGAGCAGCAATGACAGAGCTGGCCACCTGCATCTCTCTCACCCTGCCCTTAGTGCTCCCTAAAATGTAGGTTTAAGCAGCTGCCTGCTGAGCGTACTGATTTCAGGCAGGTCCAAGCTTAGCATGTCGATAGTTTTGGATTTCATTAAGAAGTACCTGATTCTCCTCTGAAGATACACGGTGGTAAAGATTTCACTCCAGGACGTAAGCTGGCAGACTGTGCTCTCCTGGAGCTACCCTTTATGTGTGCACTGGGAAAGAAGCACAGATTAAAGTTGACACTTCAATAGACTCTCCTTTTAAAATACTTTTGAATTCTTGCAGGATAAAACAGGGGCAAGTCCACAAGCTCTGTCTTCTGCTGCAAATATATATTTTGTGAAAGTAGGCACAAAATGCTTCATCTATGTTCTTATGTGTGCAGCATGCATACAAAGTCTGAGTCTGCTGTACTGGAAAAAGTCAAAAAATCAATCACATCAGGAAAGGTTGTTGTGCAAAACTTCCATCATACTCTAAAGCTGCTGTATATTTTTACCCATGTCTGAAGATCCTTCTGCCTCCATTAATAGTTATCACAGATTAATTCATTTGTAAAAGAAGGCCACATATTTGCCACTTTATCTTTTACCAAAAACGCTTTTATACAACAGGTAGCCTGTATTCTAAACTGACTTAAGCCATCTCACCTTACTGTGTTTGTTGGTTTTTGCTTGCCTAAGTTCCTGCCCCAAAGTATCAGCTGCCATTTCAGGTATGAACTTTAGAACACATGTTCTAAAGTGTGCTGAAGGAAAAACAGCTCTGTTGAAAGGACCAAATATAGGAATTTCTGATGGAAGTTTCATGAAAATTGAATTATTTTGAAAACCAAAATGATCATTCCTTAGCTGAAGTTCTTTTTTCAGATGTCATTGCTAGTGTGTTCTTTCTCATGCAAATATAGTGTTTCCTAACATTGAAGGCACAAGATGTCTCATTACTGTATGACCTAACATTCATGCAACTCTTCCAGTTAGCTCTACACAAAGCTTCCAGATGTTGGACTTGATGACCTGAGAGGGCTTTTCCAAAATTAATGATCAAATTTCACTTCCCAAGGTGTGTTGTTATGAAGGATGTTATAAAAATCAGTTGATCTGTAATCTTATATAAAGAAAGGAGGCAGTGATTTTAATCTGTCACTACCAAAGCTAGATTGTGATTTAGTTTTATAACAGCTACTAAATGTCAAATAAATAGAATAACAACAAACTTAGCTTAAAGCCTTATGAAGTACCACTTTCCCATCAGTGCAGCTAGCTTATTTTCTTCATAGAATAAGAGAAACATGGAATCACGTAATGGTTTGGATCAGAAGGGACTTTTAAAGATCATCTAGTGCCAACCAGCCATGGGCAGGGTCATCTTTCACCAGACCAGGTTGCTCGAAATCCTGTCCAACCTGATCTTGAACACTTTCAGGGATGGGGCATCCACAGCGTCTCTGGGCTGCCTGTTTCAGTGTCTCACCACCCTCATAGTAAAGAATGTCTTCCTAATGTTCAATGTAAACCTCTCTCTTCCTGCTTAACACTTAAAAGTGTTACCCCTTGTCCTATAAGCACAGCCTTGGTAAAAGTCTCTCTCCAGGTTTCTTATAAGTCCTCCTTAAATACTGAAAGGCCACAGTAAAACTTCCCCAGAGCCTTTTCTTCTCCAGGCTGAATACCCCCAACACTCTCAGCCATAGGAGAGGTGTTCCAAGCCTCTGATCCTCTTCATGTCCCTCCTCTGGACTTGCTCCAGTAGGTCCACAACCTTTCAATGTTTGAAGTCCCAGAACTGGATGGCATAGTCCAAGTGGGGTCCCACAAGAGCAGACTAGAGGGGGAGATCACCTCCCTTGACCTGCTTGCCATGCTGCTTTCTAAGCAGCTCAAAATATAATGCCAAAAAATATTTTCCAGGCACTAGAAACTCTTGAAAACAATGGGTTTTTCTGCACTTTCTTTGTGGAGAGATTTCTCTTTCAACTGAAAAAAAATATTTACTGCTTTTATTATTATCTCTAGTTATCAGCAAGGCCCTCTAACTTGAGTTGTGCAGGTGTTCAGTGCATAAAAATAGCAAAAGCACAGCTGAGTAGTACATAAAAGAGTACAGCCATGAAAGCCTCATGCTCCGTGCCAGCCACAGGCCTGGGCTTTTCCAGGCCATCCTCTCCCCCTTGTTGGGTCCTGCAAGGACAGTGCTCTGCAGGGCTGGACATCTAGAAACAGGCTGGTCACGGTCCTCAGCTCTGAGGGGTTACTCAACTACACAGGGCTGTAGGAGTAAAGCAAGAGTCACAGACTGCTGGAGCTGATAGAAGCCCTGCCCAAGCTGAAATGCTCTAGAAGTTCAAAGGATCAGTGGAGGAGGAGTAAACACTAATTCACTGTACATGCCAGCAGCACCTGCCAGCTCAGGAGAACACATACAGAGGATAGTCTTATTTCAACAACACTTGATTCTGCAGCATTAGGCATTTAGAAAAAGTTTCAGTTCAGTCACATAGAGCAGGGTAGCATAAAACTTTGGTAATGAAATATGAAACATCTGTATCTGCAGAGCAGCACTAAGATCCCTCAGCTACTTTTAAACAGGCTTTGATATTGGCAGCAACCTGGCCATAGCAGCCCCAAGCTCAGCACAGGCTGATTTATCCTTGTCAGGGGGAGTATTTGGAAGTGGTTATAGTGTAGTCAGCTTCTATAACAGAAAAAAAAGTCATGAATTCTGCAAACCACAGGAAAAACAAAACATGTATGACTATTGTACTCAGAGAACACTCAAATTAGAGAGACATCGCAGCTTCTTTGTAGTGAAAAGGGTTAAAATTAGATGAACATATTCCTCATAAATGACCAAATCAAAATGAATTCCACAAACTGTGTTTCATAGTTATTTATGGGGTGGGTATGGATCCCTAGCATTAGTAATATACCCCGAACAGCTCCTGAGGTAGCTATGAATGATTGCCTCCAGCCAGATCCAGCCCTTGTCCTCACCTGTTAAACTGCACAGGATGCACTCATAAAGCTGTTCGTGCAGTGCCTGCCCTCTCAAGCACCAGCCTCAGCTCTGTCACTAGCCCGGCAATTCTCTGACTGGGGACAGTGTGAAGACTTCTTTCCTACCTGTTTCTGTCTGTCAGTTAACTTGTTTTAATGGAATTTTCTGTTATTTTGGCACATCCCTAATGTGCTTCTGAAGAGAATGCTGGCAATGATATATATGTGTTACGTGTCACATATTTCACTACAGAAATCAGCTGGTGGACAACTTGTGAGTACTCAGGCCCCATCTCTCTTGTCAAACCTGTATCCCCCTGTTGGGTTTGTTTGACAGTAGACAAAAGAGGCAAAATGCACCGTGGATTGCATGGATATGCAGACAGATTGATGTAGCAAGTTTTACTTTCACTGGAAATATGCCTAAGGAAGTCAAAGAAGCACACTGAAGATCAAGAATTAATCTCTGAACAATGTGCTTGGGCAGCCAAAGGACACCTTATGAAGTAAGGTGGTGGTTTGGCTTTGTGGGCCAAGGAAAACAAGCCCATGAAAATGGACACATTTTCCCATGAAAATGGACACAAACTGAAGGGCACTTGAGTGTCACATATAACTTCACTGCCAGAAACTGGAGAGTCACTGGAGATTTCCTTCAGTCGAGGCCAAACAAAAAGCTCATTGTGATCTGGGGTCCCAGAGACTGATACCACTTCATGAAAATTTTCCTGGGAAACAATGGTGGCTAGCAGAACTGGGCTGGAAGGGTTGTCACAGAGACAGATGCATATTACAAAGAAATATTCAACTTGTTCTCCAAAACCCCTGAAAGAAAAAAATCCAGTTCACGACTTTCCTCAAGCAATTTGTCAAACAGACAATAGCTTCAGCAAGCCTCAAAGGGAAGAGATCGTGGGCCATGGGAAATGAGGACAAGCAGTGTCCATGCTTCTGTGGGGACATGGGGTACCCGAAGGTCTCCAGGGGGATGGCTGCAGCTATAGCAGTGTGTGGGACTGCAGGGCAATTGGGACATGGAGCATGATGGATGTTGTATGTACTAGAAATGCTGCACTGGAATGCTGGTCATTGTTTGGTGGTGGTGTTCTTTTGCTTCTCTTGGGAGAGGAGTTGCTGAGGAAACTCAGCCTTCATGAGGCCCTTGGGAGAGCCAGCCAGGAGGAGTGGCAGTGGTACTCAGAAGCTCCAGTGACAGTGCCCAGCGAGGAGAGGTGACACAGGCACTGGGTTAAACTCACTGCTGCCACACTCCTCATTCCACAGAGCAGCACTGGAGAAGTCCCTCCCCATATGTGCTCCAAAAAGATCAGTTGTACATTTGACTGAGGACACAAAACCCAGAAACTCCTTTGGGGAAGGAAAGGGCATCGAAACCTCCTTTGCCTCCTCCCACGAAGGCCATAACCCCTCCAAGGTTCATGCTCGCTCATGTTCTCCACAGCCGTTGTGAAGCTGTGGTTTGCTGCTGTAGGATGGAAGAGCTTCAAAGGGCAGGGTGGAGAGCACTTTCACCCAGAACAGCCCCGGCCTTGTGGCAAGGGTGTGGGTTTTGATTTCCTCGGGCACAGGAGGGTGTAAACCCCAGCTTTCCCACATCTAGGGTAAAAGCCTTGACCACAGAGCTCTTGAATGTGGCAGAGCAGAGCAGCAACAGCTGCCGCTGTGCTTCGCAGAGCAGCAGCTCTCTGTGTTTTGGGAATGTTCTTTGGCTCTACCCCTTGGGCAAGATGGGTGCAGGTGCAGGAAAGCTGAGTTCATTGGATCTGACGGTGCCAGAGTGTGAGTTAACTGGGTGCCATGACATGAGAGGCATTTCTGGACATGCCCACAGCAGAATTTCAGGAGTCTGGAGAATTTTAATGTGAAAAGCTGGCGCCTCCGGAGTTTAGGTGCTTCTAGGGTGTGGCAAAAAATGAGCAGGAATTTAGAAGTCTGCAGTTTTGGATGTAGGTGCTTCATCCTGGTAGAAATAAATATCTCCTTTCCTTCTGTCAGGCTGGATAGAGTTCCCTGAATTTTCAGTGTAACTCCTTGCTGAGTAGGAGCAATTTTTCTCCAATTCATGGAGCATTATGCCTGGCAAAAGAGTAAAAACTATCAGCAGAGATGATGCAACAATGTTCTGACTCTATAAGATTTATGGGGCTGTGGGAAGCTAGTTTGGGTGAATCATAAATAATCACATGTAACCTACGAATGTAGTTGCAGAGTGGGAGTGAGTTTAGTTTTATCCATTAATTCAAAAGACTCTCTTTGTGAGCACTTGGGAAAAGTAATTTAGCAAATTCAAGGTAACTTAAATAAGAAAAAGATCTTCCTAAATGGCTAAAAATGAAATGAAAAAAGAGGAAGAAATAATACTAGGTGTCACAATCTAACAGCCGTTTTTTACATGAAAGGTTCCATAAAGCACATGAATAGCTCTTAACATATTACTGCAGAACAATTCTTTCTAGTTTTATAAAGATACCATGTGTCATTTTAACACTGATAATAAATTACACATTTAGCAATATGTGCAACACGTTCATTGATAAATGCTTTGGGCACAGTGCTAGAGTCAGCTGTCTTTGATATTAATATCACATCTCCCAGACTCTGTGTTTTGAGAGGCAAATTTGACCTAATGCCCAAAGTCCATACAGCCAAGTGGAAAAAAAATTACCACTGACAAACGACTTGTCAACTACTAGTGTTTCAAAGGTTTGATGTCTTGCACTGGAGGCTGATTTTATCTCATTGACCTTAGCTTGTGCTGGTATTCCTCTGTGACATCAAAGAATTTCTTTTGGTTGTAAATAGTAACAGTATCAGTCCCTAACTAGAAAAGTTCCTGAGGATGAGAAAAGCCCCATCCTTTTTGTGTCAAAGCTCTAAATTATTGCAAGGAGACAGAACTCCCTGAACAATGGAGATGAATAGGAGGGTTGCACTTAAAACGGGAGGCTGAGAATTGTGCTGGAAGAAGCTCAGCCTGGTTTCCTAGAATTGGCTCTTCAAAACTTGTCCTAAGCAGCTCATATTCCCACTGCTACAGCATCTCTTCCTATTTTTGCCTACTCAGATCTAGACTGAGAGGTCCCCTGAGCCTGATGTTGCTAATATGTCAGTACTGACACTATGGGGTGTCCTGGGTTTGACAGAACAGCGACAGACTTTAAGGCAATGCTGTTATGCCAAAGTTTTTGAGTTAAATGAGCAAGACACATAAGGAATTCAAAAGGCAAAGAACTGGAAAGTAAAACCTGAATCAGTCAGTGAAAGAGCCAGGACTATAATATAAATATCCTGCTGCCTACTCAAAGACTGATTTTTTGGATATCTCTGCCTGTCATTCCACATCTGGTTTTTTCCAACAGAAGGATGTATATAGCATGTGATTTGCCCAATAAATATGGTTATATTTCCTCCCTTTCATTTTTCCCTGTCCAGAAACAGACTTACAATTAGAACTGGCTGGGAACTTTTAACAATGTGTTTTTCCACCAAAAAAAAAAATAAAAAAAAATTTACCAGTGGGGGTTTAACTGGTGTGGGATTTATTGTCAAAATGAAAATGAATCCACACTATAATATATATTATTTACCTAGAAAATAAGGCACCTGGCATCAAGCCTATAGCCTATATGAGGAAGAACAAGGATTTGAATCTATTTTCTTGAATGCTCAATGAAAGCATATTCTATTGAGTGTTTCTATTTGCCTTTCTTAAAAGAATATAATCTAATGTATAAACCTAAGAGATTTTTTGACCAGTGCTACATCTTTTTTAGCACCTGTACCTTTCCAGTTTAAAATCTACAAGTGGATACTTTCTCAAACACATGAATTTTAGAAATTCTACCACATAATTGTCCTGAATAATTCTTGGCCTGCAGATTACTTGCAATTAGTGTGTTGTGACCGTCATGTATTCAAAAAGAGAAGTTTGAGTTTTTCTGATTATGTAACGTGGGAGAAATAGGTCATACAGAGCAATTCCATTCTGACTGGCTGGGGTCCACACTTAGATCCAGGTTTCTGTTTTGGAACTCATATTCTGCACACTGTTAATGACTGCTAGACTGTGCTTTAACTTTTCTGTTTGAAAATGCATGACAGTAAAATAATTTTCTGGAACAGAGGAGGGTATAAGCAGAGCTGTGTTTTCTAAACATTTACCTGATTACTTTTGCAAATTGTTTTTGCAGTGATTTCCCAGACTGTTTAATATCCAGATCAAGCACCTTGAACTTTAGGATGGGAACTTGGTGTGAGAAGATATTAAGGAAGTAAATGCAGATGAAGAAATAGATTTGAAGCAATTAAATAGAAGCCAGTTTATCCAGATCCTCTATCGGCCTGGTGTACATCACACAGAATTTGGTATTCTGGTTTTCCACCCCTCACCCTCAACTTCATATCATGCTGTGTAGACTTTAGGTATGCTGCATGGCTGAGAAAATGTAAAGAAAACCTAAAGCTACTTTAGTGTCTCTTTGGGACCAGAGAGTGGCTGTTTGGGACTTTGCCTCTGGAGGTGTTTATGCCACTACAAAAGGGCAGACATGATCAGACTCCACTCACATTCATGCCAGTCCCAGAGTGAGGAACCTGCTGCAAAAGTACCACAGTGCTTGAGCAGGAGCCACCTGGCACCCTGAAAGAGGAGAGCTGGCTTTGCAATACTCAAGCAGTAAGTGCCTTTGTTGAGCAGACTGATTGCTCCAGTGTTATTTATACCACATTCCCCTTTGGATGGTGCAGACCTCCATCCTCTCTAGCTTGCCTTTCCTCAGGAAAGCATTGGGAAAGTGATAGTCCCAACAGGCTGAAGATAACTATATACAATAAATCTGTACAGAAGCTATGTAAACATATGTAGTGCAGCATTAGCTCTCAGGCAACATATTTTCTGCTCAGTGAGGCTTGTCCACTATCCACTCAGGTTCAGTCTGGCTCTTACTTGCGTTCACACAATTGCTTAGCAGCCTGTAATGGAGCAAGTTCTTGTATACTTGCAGTGGAGGCAGAGGAAACTCATTTCTGCCTGTAGATTTTTGATGTTAAAATACTCTCAGTGCATAATTAGATTATTTTGTCCCCCTTTTTTTTTTTTTAAGAGCCAGATTTGAAAGCAATTGAAATGTACATCTGAATCTTCATCCTTCAGAAGCTGAAGACTTTACCCAAGGAAATAGTTCCACTAGTGCTGCTGATGAGATGTCTTCTATGGAGAAAGACTGTAGCAAGGAATTGCAAAATTAGAATCATATAATTGTTTAAGTTGGAAAAGATCTCTGAGATCCCTGAGTACACCCACTAACCTAACACTGACAAGTCCACCACGAAACCTTGTCCCCATTAGGCTGTAAGAGTGGCATTCTACACATGAATTATTTTCCTTCACTTTCCAATGCAAGAAGCAAAAGTCCTAAGAGAGCACTACTATAACGTTTCCCAGAAGTTGTATCTATATTTTTCTGAGGTTAATCTCTTTGCTGTAACAAGTCTGACTATGCATTGAAAAGCAAATGCAAAATCCTTGTCTGCTCCAACACACTGGAAAATACTGTTGCTAATCATCCTGAAACAAGCTTGGACTGGTTGAGACACACAAATAAAACATAATTTTAAAAGCAAATATTTCTTGAATTTACCAGTTCTCTTAATTTCTACTTTACATTGAAGGTGCCAGGGGCTCTTTCCTGGACTGATCTTCCTCTTGATCGAGGAAACAATAGCCCTTCAAGTAAGCCTAGTCACAGAAGCTTTTTGTCAGGACTAGTTCTTGCTTATAAAAAACATTTTGCAGAGTTTACATAAATTCTAATTTATTAAGGGATCAGATTTTACATTAAGGATGTTTATGCTTGCTAACAGGAAAATGTAAGGTTTAGGATTTTAGGAGTACTTTTTTCATGACATGCCTGCTGGTGAGCAGAAGTATTTCTCTGGAATTTTGTGACAGCAGCAAAAATGTATTTATTTATTTTATTTTTAAGTTCAGGGTCACCAAATTTATGTCATTCTGGTTATCCATATTCAGCAAATGTAGATTTAGATGATTTAGCAAAATATTGAAAGAGAATAATGTTATTTTTACTTCTGTCATGGAATAATGAGTTGTATTATTGTGACCAGAAACTTACTCTATGTAAAATATATAGGCAAGTAGATTAGTTTCTGGTTTTGCCTACTACTTTCTCTAATAACACTTATAAAACACAGGTTATTAAACACCAAACATACTATTTCCCAAAGACCTCTATGACGTAACCATGTGTAAGGACTGTACACTCAGAGCTGTGTACATTTCACAAATTTAATTCATTTGCAAATTTCCTTGATTTGTTAAGCATTTACAAATGAAAAAAACCCCTCTATTCTAAAATTATACCCTATGTTTTGCCTCACAGCAACCCAAATTTGTTGGGAGGTCAACTAGTCATTATATTCATATGACTGTTTTTTTTGGAATGGTCTTTAAAATATACAAAAAATAGCAATCCATATATGAATGGGAAGCTTTGCAGCTTCATATAATTTTTTAATAACACATCAGTGCTCTAAAAGTAAGTGTGAAACACTTCACACTGATCCCAAGTATCATAATGCATTAGCACTCAGAGAGGGTCATGGTCTCTTCCAGATCTCTAAAAACAAAGAATTATTTGCCTGGGGGGTAGATTACTAGAATGTTGGGCATCCTAACAACTGGATTCTCCAGGAGCAGGAAAAATCTGTGAGCTAACTCAAATGATGAAGGAACTCTGTAGATAAGTCACAGATTCTTTGGGTTATCCTTGGGCTGTAGCACTACCAGGAATCCTACTAATAAGCTTAATCCTATCTCCGTGTGGCTGGTCTGCACCTCCCATTGCTGCCTTTCCCCAGTCGTAAGGGGAGTGAGGAGGCAGAAGTACCAGTAAGACAAGTATGGTAAAGAGAAAGGTTTCTTTTGCAGAAGCTATCATTTGTGGAAGACAATATGTTCCGTCTTCTAAACAGAGAAGTAAATACACAAGGTGAACGGTCCCTGTCTCACTAGCCCTTTGCTCTAATCAGATTGTGGTAACTATGTTAACTCATTGTTAAATTTACAGCAAAAAGGGAAAACAACATGAGGCATGTTTTTAGTGAAATGTCAGTCTTAATCAAGGCACTAAGGAGCACAAAGAAAAGAAATGTCTTAGGTTGTCTGCCTGTGCTAAGATCTAATGTAATACAACAAGAGAACTGAGAACTACTCATTTTATGGGCTTAAATTGACTTAGATGGTATTAATAAATTTGGAAAGATGTTCAGGACTTTAACTTAAAGTTACAGAACTTAATGCAGGAAGGGACCAGCTGAGTAAATGAGGAGAGTGGTACTTCATCAGAATGAAGCTATTTGTTTCTGGATCAGCAACAATTTGGAAATAAATTATACTGATGATATTAATCCTGTCGATTAATGTTCTAGTGAAGAATACCCAAAGTCTACTGCTGAAAACCACACCAAACTAGTAAGCAGGACAATCATCTCCCTAAGCATGTGTCCGCACTATGCAAGGGGAATTGTCAGCACTGAAGCATCTTTGAAGTTCCATAAGGTTTTAGAAGCAAATTTCCCATCCCAAAAATTACCAAATCCAATGACAGAAATTCTCTTTTAGGCTTCCACTCAATAGGTGCAGTGTACTGGTAGCATGATTAATAGTCATGTACTCGTACGTATTCTTTTAGGCATATTAAGCAAGTCTTCCTTTCCCATCGTGATTCAAAGCCAACAAATACAAGAGAAAACTCTAATTGAATTCAGTGACCTTTAATGGTACTTTATGTATTTATACTCTCCATTTCTGGCTAATATATTGTTACTCATCATATATAGGCCGCTCTGGCAGTTTGCTTTACTTAGATGAGTAGTTCCATATGGGTCCTTTATTCCAAGGAATTTTGGGAGTCACTAATAGCTGGACAAGGGACTCTGATTACTGAATTCCTGGCTCTGTTTTCAGCTTGGGACTGACCAGTATGTTTATACGATGCAAAAGTCAACCACAGGATGCCTAATTCATACTTACAGCACTGCATGTTCCTATTATTTTGTGTAATAATATATCATTTACTTTATAAAGACTTTTCTCATTCTATTTTGTCAGTGGTTCACAGATGAATTTAGAAACAAGTTGAACATCAGGACTTGTAATTTTTCTAAGCCTCTGCTTAGAATCTTTTCCCTGTCCATGTTAATTATAAATTGTATTCATCACACTGAAGACGGTTTATTTGCTTCTTCTGTTTATCTGTTTTGCCTATCTGTAATACCACAGTGGGAATGGCATGCACAATGGCAAGAAGATGACCTGTGTCAAACAAATAGATGGTTTGCACACAGATAAAAAAAGCAAAACCAAAATATTTGCAACATAAATCAGATTTTTTCTTTCCATCTTTTGTTTTTCCATAGTTCAATATGAATTAAAGCTCTAAACTGCTACCAGAAATAATTCTGCATCTATTCCTCCATCAAAAGGAAATGTGATATTTAATCACTTTCCTTGCTGTTTCTTGTCCAAGATCTGAACTGAATTTTTATTTCCCCATAAGAAGGGAAACAGTATTTTAGTGTCCTAAAACCTTAACTTAGCTTAGTCTGATTGGATTTTTTTAATATGAAAATTTGTCATTCTTCCTGTTGTACTTGTCATTAATATATGATATTTCTGTTCATGAAAAAAAAGAAAGAAAACAGTGCAGGTGGTAGGAGAGGGAAATGCACTAAATATGAAGGAACAAATAAAACACTGCAAAAGGCAGGGGTGAACAGGCCTAATACAAGGCCCCATTTTAGCACTTCAGTCCTAGCACAGCACTGCAGTGTCACCCCAGAAAAAATACCCTTAAATATAATGATGGCAAATTTTTCAGTGCTACTGGCAGGTATTTACTTTCAGGTTTTGTTCAACCAAGTCACCAGCTTAAGGGACCAAAAGGGAACTGTAAATAGCACTTGAGTTCCCAAGAGTTTAATTCAGTTCCAGGACAGAAGTTCAAACAAGCTGTCCCTAATCCATCTGTGTCAATATGTAGCTAAGATCTGGAATTGTTTATCACAGCTTGTTTCAGATGCTGAAAGTCTACAGGATTTCAAAAGGCAGCTAGACAAATTCATATAAGAAAAAATCCATTGAGAGTTATTGCAGGTAAGACAACCTGTGCAAAAAGTCAATGAGGCACAAGTGACTGAATGATGGACAATTATCCTTCAGTGGCATCACTTTCAAACTTCCCTAGGCATCCCCTTCTTGACTTTTTTGATACTAGGACTCCCAGCTGAGGTGTGACCCAGTCGGACCAGCCTCATATTCTTATGCATCAAAATATCTGAGATGGCACATGCAGGTTACTTTCTGATGAAAGCTCCCCAACACAAGTAGTCCACTGAAAGTGAATGTGTTCAGTAGACAGGCTGACCACCTGAGATGCTTAAATGACTATTTTCCACTTAGCTCGGTCTGAGAATTATTAACAATTCATTCTTAATTTTCATATAGCTCTTCTGGATGGATTTGAGTTCACTACCTGTAGGCACCTTCTCTGAAGAAACTGGTTGATACCTACCTCTTGAACAATGACCTAATGATTAGAGTACATCCAGGGATGGTGACACCTGAATGTTGGTCAAGCCCCACAAGGTTGGACAGCATAGTTACCACCCCCATGAAGAGCATGCTAGTCTAGAGTAGGAGGTTCCCATTGTGTAGGGTATTCAGAAGCAGAGGCATTTTCTTGTCTGAGTTGAAAAGTGTGATCCCAGGAGTAGAGATTCAGGCAGGGAGGGAGACCTGGCAGGAGTGAGGCTCTCTTGAGAGGCAGGGAGAGTACCCTGGCAAAATTCAGGGGTGTGATTTGTCCCCAGCCCACTGCCAGCATGCGCTTCATTGACAAGCAGGAGAGTAAAAGTAATGAGGAGTCTAGACAGCAAACTCTTGTATCTCTGTGGCCTTGGGGATATATGGAAATTCTCTTAATGCCTTCTGCATACATCTGTACATTTTAGTCAAGGAAAAGCACAAATGGAAATCAAATCCTTCTTTGCTGAATAATTTTTATATTAAAATAATAATTTCCTTTTAGAGCATATGTTTTGAAAGGCTTCTCACATTGCTGCTTCAAGGAGGTTAAGGACAGCCTGTTTCCCCGAGGCTGGTACCACCGAAGTGGAAGCAACTGCAGGGAAGGGGAGAGGAGGCAGCGGGAGGGCAGCTAATAGTGACAGGGCAATCTGCATTTCCCTGGGGAAGACAAATAAGAGATAACCACAGCAAATGGAGGATTAAACTGTGAACAATGCTTGCTTAAACCGAGAGTAATTTCTAGCTACAATTGTTTGACTTCCTAGCAAACAGTTTGTTGCCAAATTAGAAAAGTTTGTATCAAATGACATGAACATGATTACAGTTAGAGGTATATTAGGATATTCATGTTTGTAATAATTACTAAGCTTGTTTTTTATGGCTACTTTGAAATGTAAGTAATAACTTTTGTGTATTTTATTTCTGCTATGAACATCTATTTCAACCGCAACTTTCACAAGGCTTTGCTTCGCTCATTAGCTGTGGAGGTGCTCTGGCAGAATGCTACAAACCCAGACAGGTCTAAGCTTTCTCTTGCCTGAATTTCAAACAGCTACAAGAGCCTTTTAAACAAAATGCCTGTCTCAACATCATTCCATTCCTGTTAGTTTACACTAAGAAGAGGTTCAATATTGTTTCAAATAGATGTTAGTTTACACTGTTTTGTTCCTCTCTTTAAGTCCTGACAGTCAGTACAATCATTCATAAGTGTATGGGGTTGAGGACAAATACAGGCATGTGGAATTAAACCTATATAAGTTGTACATATTTTTTCATATACACCAAGAAGTATTTCTTTACACATTTTCTTATTTTCTAGGCCATTAATGCATCTGTCTTTTGTGTTTCTTTCATAATATTTATGCACATATACAGATGAAATCCTAGTTACCATCCTATTCATTTGCCTATGTATTATTGTCCACACCTATGCAGAGGAAGATAGAAATTAATGTTGTCATGCTGTGATGTGATTTCAAATTTATACCAGAATTAGTTGAATGTGGCTGTGCTACTCACAAGTGGGAGACTGGTCATGAATGATGACTTGCAAGTGGAGAATGTATAAAATCTCAGAGCAGCTCCAAGAAACTAAACAATTCATATTTGAGGCACAGTTGAGAGCGTTAGAGAGTTTTCAAACAGTTGTGTGGGTAATTTTGTATCCTTCCTATAAACAAGCCAGAAGTAATTTTCACAATTACTTGTGCACCTCAGGATTCAGATAACCTCCTGGTTCCTCTTAATTGGCTTATGATGGATGGCAGACAACTCCTACAGGGAGAGTTTTATCTAGTACAGAACTGAGGCCTGATATGAAACTCATTCAAGTCAAGAAGGGTCTTCCGAAAAAACCTCAAATCGAAACAGGTCTTTTTTGGAACTATAGGGACCTAGTGTTTCAAACAGTAAATGAAAAAAAAATTCCCATAATATTATCTTGCTGCTTTAACGTTAGAAGTGGGATGATACTAAAAGCACATCATCCAAAAAGAACATTTATGTCAGAGATTTCTGTCACCAGGTGACACCAGCAACTAGATTCTTTCAATTAGCTTTCTCTTGTGTTTTCTGATGTTTTAGTACATATTTCATGCCTTTTTGTTTTGTTTTGGTTTGGTTTTTTGTTTTTGTTTTTTTTTCTTCAGGGTAGTTTTTTGTGATGTCTATTCTACATACCAGTTGAATACATAAACTAATAAAAGGAGGTTAATTTCATTTTCATAAGTATGACAATGATAAAGATGGAAGAGATCAATTAATCTTGCAAGCAGACTTTGGACTTGCAATTATAAATGTTAACAACCCTCAAAAATCATCTTTTTGGCACATAGAGAAAAAAAGTAATCAATTACCAAAGGTTTTTTGTTTTATGCAGTTTTCCATCACGCTGTAACCCTACTGGCAGCTAACCTGCCATTTGGCCTTTGTGGGTGAGTTTATAATCCAGACACTCTTGTGAACTGCCAGCCAGAAACAGCAATGTTGCCGTTTAAGGATGTTTGGTGGAATAAATTTCTTGATAAGATTATAAAATGGGACACATGGAAACCAGGTCTGCAGATAGATAGCCTGCAATATTCAGGAGGAGAATTGGAAGCAGAGGTAAGAGTCCCCTACAACTAGACCTTCCAGACATTGCAATGTTATTTTGAAGGTAAAATAGGGTGAGTGTTGGTGGAAATTATTTGGATTAAAACCAGTGGATTTTTGTCATATTTTTAACAGTATATTGATTTTATGTTGTTACCATAAATAATTTAGATTATCTCAAGAGTGAAAATTATACTTCAGGAATTTTCTTTTTCATAAAATGCTTCTCTTAACTGCAGGTCTGCACTTGGACCCCATTTAATGTTTTATTTGGTTTAATATTACATTAGAGCATACAGACTAGCCAAAACACAGCCTCACTTAACATCTGGCAAATAACAGAGCCAAATAATGAACCTGAGGCACTCCTTGTTGGAGTTTCTCTTTCAAGTATGTGAAAGGTGATGGACTTGTTTCATGAAAAAAAAAAAAAAAGCCAACACATATTTGTGAACAGAGAAATTATAAGACAAATGGATTTTAATGAAGAAATTTCCTTTAGGTGATGGATGACTGGTCCTCATAATTATTTTCAGGATGAAAAATTTCTTTCTTAGAAAGCATTCAAAGAGGGACAACATTCAGGATTGCCCCTGGGGTGTCCTAGCACTGTTCTTTTCTGTTCTGTTTTCCATTTCTGGTCTTCTGTTTGTCAGTGCTTTCCTGATACTCTTGCTTGGTGGAAGGGAAGAAATAAATGAGTCAAAAATCATCCAGTGCAGACTTATAGAAGAGGTTAGCAAAGTGAAGCTTATCAAGTCTTTGTAAATAGGCTGCATGCCTTTAAATCATATTCATTTTGTTAAATGTAATGAGGATTTTTGCTGAAAATAATTTTGTTCTTGTTTTCCCTTTGCCCCCCAGAAACAACCCTTTTGGAAGCTCTTTTCTCCATAGTTTTAAGATATTAATTATTTTTTTCACTTCTCCCATACTTTTGAGATAGCTGCCACTTCTCTGTCTTTGAACTCACCAGGACTTCCTTGATTTAACCGATGCAAACTCAGTATATCATTTTTAAGGTACCACATTTTAACTTCTGTGCTACTACTAGGTGCCCTATTGACACATAAAACTCGGGACCAGTACCTGCATGCCAGACTTTCTTAAAAGTTTATCTTCCCTTCATAAAATAGATTCTACAGTAAAGTTTGGGATAGTTTGGGATAGGGAGACAGGAGAAAAGATGGAATGGGGAAAAAGAGTTGGGTGCCAGGAGGACATCTCGCACATAATGCAGTGGCTCTGTCAGGACTAGCTGTACACATTGTTCCTTCTAGTCAACATTTCAATAACACTAAATTACTTTCAGAAAATATTCTGTACTTTGGAGGATAATTCTGCCTGCAGGTGTAATTTTAATTATTTTATACTTTTTGCATACCTCCCTCATTCCTTCTGACAGCCTGGTTTCAAGTTTCCCAAACTTCCACAGATTCTTTCTGACTTACGTTTTTTGATCCTACATCCTTATTTCTGTATTTTTTGGATTGAAAATGATATAATTCATGGTAAATCCAAGAAGCTGGAAGCAGCACAAAAACCTCAAAAAATGGAACAGTGTCTTCACCACGTTGGTGTTAATAATTCTGACCATGTTCTGTTCATAAATCATTAGGGAACCTCATCTTTTACTTAATAGTATTCTATGAAAAATGATTCCAGTAAATTGCTTCAGTCCTTAGACTTTGGGCCAAGAGGAGTAAAAATCACAGACTCTCAATATTCAAATCTCCTTCAATCCTCATTATGGAAAGTTTTGCTAACTATCGAAGAACTGCAAACTACACCTAAATACATGATCTTCAGGGCCAGTACAGGACAATTTACCACTCAGTGAGAACACAAAAGTATATTTTTTCCTGGATGTCATTGGGGTAAATCTTTACATACAGGCCTGCCTCTGGCCATACACTGGGAGTGGCAGAGCTTACAGAACCAGTTTAGATTTGTGGTGGAGAATATCTTCTCCCTCAAACCCTGCCAAGAGATGTACGTGCAGATAACAGAGGCAAGAAGGAGAGCTCTAAGCAGATGTAGAAACAAAAAGGAAGCACAACGCCTTTGTGGGAATGGCCTTTGCCTCCAGCAGGTCTCGGAAGGCCTGATGGTGCTCTGGGTTGAACCCTTCAGAACTTCTCATAGGGGAACTGAAACCTACTAAAGTCTATTCTGAAAGGAAGTTTGCCCTGCCCTGATCACAAGAATTAGCCATGAAACAGTCTGTGCAGTCTGGGAAAGCTGCATTTCCCTACTGTAGAATTCATAAGCCCTATACAAGCTGACATGTGGATTTGGGAACCCTAAATATTTGCATAAATGTGTTTTTAATGCTTAAATAATTGCCCCCTGAAGCACCCCAAAAGAAACCAAAGGAAAGAGGAATCACTACCTACAAAAGATTAAAACAAATTTTCTAGTTTCTCAGCCAAGACATTTTGCAGTTACTATGAGCCAAAAAATAGTTAGGAAAATTTTCAAGAGGTGAAACCGCTTCCTTTTTTGAGCCCTCCTGTCTCCCAAACAACTTGTTGAATTTACCTCAAACTTTCCATTAAATTTCTACTTTGCCAGAATAACAAATTCATGAAATTTCAAGCAGATTGGTTTGGTCTGGTAAAAGGCAAAGAGCTAAAAACTCTGTCCTGGAGTGAAAACCTACTACCAACTTCAGTATGGAGAGAATATAAAATGAGAAATCCACCACAGTGAACCAAGAGCATGGGCTGTGTAAACAATCCTTATTTTTGAGCAGTAGTATCTAGTGTCAATTAGACATTTAGGTGTCAGACCATAAAAACAAAGGTTCGTTTAGATCGCTCTTCAGCACTTTTTACTACCAACTGAAACAAGCATGTCAGGAAAAAAATATGCCACCTTTCAGTTTCTTTAGTGCTGCTGTCAGAAGGAGTTTATGCCTCCCATGATTTGCATAATCTCATGGAAATAGGATTATTCTCAAAGTTTATTTATAGGTTTTATTCCTAAAATCAAGTAGCACCCTCTACTGGGCAGTTCATATTGATCTTCTGCCACTGAAAATAAAGACATCTTGACTTAAGTAAAATGCCTGCATAATTATCTATACTGCAAAATCAGAAAATGAGACATTAGTGTAGAAATGTCAGGGTGAGTGCAAGAGTATAAAAGCATAGAACCACTGTGAAAACTATATACTGTATTTTGGGGTTCAACTCTATGAATTTCAATGAAGTTTGATTATTTAACACCAAAATAGAGTTGGCCACAACTTTATGGTTAGCTTCATATTTAGATTTCAACAGAAGCTGAAAGCCTGAGCAGGCACCCATGTGTTCCATTTGTACAGATATTTTCTCTCCAGATCAGTGAATGTATACAGCTTTTTTAGGAATACTTGGAAAGTCAGCCCATGGTCCCTTCCAAGGCAATGCAAGAGATGCATATGGTGATTCTGCAGCACTGCTGAACTGCTGGGGTTTTAGAGGCACAGCCGATGTTCAAGACATGCACATACGTCAAGCAGGCAAACTAGACAGATTGCCCTTCCTTTCACTCCACTTCAGAGCCCTTAGTGGGTTCTCTCAAGGTTGAGAGAAATTTGGCTGTTACTGTTTTAGCCTCCATAAATGCCTGATGTCATTTGCTCACAGAACCTGGCAAAAAAACTGTCTGATCTCTCACAGTTGTGCTCGCTCTCTCTCTTTCTCTCACCCTCTCTCTCTCTCTAAGGATGTTTCATCTAAATGGCTATTTTGTTCTTTGTATTCCATCTCCTTTTCTATCCCTCCCCAGAAGTGCTGCAACACGACCAACCAGAAGCACCACACCGGAGACTAAGGACTGTTTCTAAGAGAGCTGTGCAGGAGTGACGTGGTGTTGTGGCACTTGGCTGAGAGGTCAATCTTCTGAAAGCCAGCTCTGACAGCACTGAAATCAGCGCGGGTCTTCCTGTCAGTCTGGGGCAGCTTGGATCAGGCCCATGTGCACATCTGGATGCAGTTTGTTCAAAAGTGCCTGCACTGTCCCACTTTTTATCTGGTATCACTTTTTGCAGGGGTAAAGGAAAGCCTCAGCCTTACATCTGATGCTCCGCTGTTTCATGATTCTTTTCCAGTAATGAGATTAATATGTGACTTTCTCATCTGTTTAATTTATTGTTGCTGTAGATTTAGGTCTTTTTTCCTCTGCTGTCGGTATATTAACCTCAAAGAATGTGCAACCACTTACTTCAAATGCACAAGTTGCTTTTGGTGATTTTGGTGGGGGGCTTTTTGTTTTGTGTTTTGTGTGGGTTTTTTGAAGTAGAAATCTACATTTTTGCCTGGGCTAAATATACTAGCTCACAATATTGCCATTGATTTAGAACAAAGCATATCTGGGCAAAGTGAACTCCTTGACACACCTGATACAGAGAGAATTTTAGTAGAAAAAAATACACCTTAAAACATTTCTGTAAGTCATAGCAGGAGTTAGTATGTATTTGGGAAATTCTGATGCTTTATTTCTTGCACCTATCACATGGAAAACAATCCAATTATTTTAGAAAGTTCAATTGAAAGTATTCAATAGTTTCTGTGAGAAGATTTTATTCTCACTAGTGCACAGTTATAAATGACAGAAAAAGCCGAAGTACAATGTATTTGCACTTCATGGCTGGAAATTCCTCAGATTTCAAAGCAGGAAACTTTTAGAAGTGGCTACACAAATGTGTCATGGACAAGATAATACCCTCTCTGTTTGCCTTAAAAATGTGGCCCATGAGTAATGTCAAAACACTTTTATTTTACTGAAATATGACCTGATTCTGTAATTCTAGCTTTACTTAGGAAAGAATTGGTTTGTTAAAGAATTCACACAAGCCTATTTTCAGCAGTTACAGAAATGGGTGGGGAATACAACTTAAAATAAGGTACAATTTCATCCTTATGTAGAAGATTTTAGTAACACCCACTGTAGAATCAAGTTATATTTTTGTATTTAAAATGCAATACTGACATTTTTTCAAGGCAGATGTTACATATAATTGTGTATTATCCTTTGAAGTTAGTACACACTGGTAAAGAATTTTCAAGAGTGCATAGACTTGGCATACCGAGAAGAAGGATTTAGAATACGATTGCTTTGAGCTGGAAAAATTTCAAACCATGAGATTTTTCTGTATTTGCAATTGGAAATTGGCAGGAATTCTTCACGAAACTATTGGATTGCACATTTAACCTGCTTGTACCTGTAAGAAAATCAGCTTATTCTTGTAATATGTTAGCCATCCATCCCGAAGAGTTGTGAAATGTAATTGTCTCCAATATTTCCGTATAATTCTTTTCTCCTGGACTTTTGAAAGCATTTTTACACGTACGATAAATTGAAAATTATTTTTTTAAAGCTGTACAGAGGACGGGCTTTTGTAGTTTGCACTATGATTTCAAAGTTTTTGTTCCTTGTAAACCAAAGCAGCCCTTTTCATCTTTTGTACCATTAATGAAGGGAAATTCTAAAGAAAATACACCACCTTTTGAAACATCCAATACATGCTATTTTTTTGGAAATGAGACAGTTTCAAACATTGATATTTTTTACTGTAATAATGTATTTTAAAATTACAGCATTAGAAAATTAGTTTTTAAAGAAATTTTGAAAAGAAAATTCATATTTATCACCTCTTCAATCTTAATTAATATGATGTATATTTTTCAGTTATTTTCCTAGATTTTCCTTTCAAGCAAAATTTCTGCTCTCCTTTACACAATCTCTGGTTACCTTTTAAATGGGAGAAATATAAATAAATTTTGGAAAAGCTGATATAAAGCTTATTGGGCAGGACACTTCTATTTAATAAAATGAACAGGAAGTTATGGTGAGGTCAGGAAACACTGAGCACAGAACCTGAAGATAAAGGCTGAACAATCTGGAGAGGGGTGAAGGTTTAAAACATGTAAGTTCTAGGCACAAAAAAGACATGGTGATATAACTAGTAGACAGGTGAGTGAATTGAAAAATATGGGTAATAATTTAATTTAAAAAACCCCGTTATCAATAAAAACCTATTTGTGTGAACTGAAGAGAGAAACTAGAGTAAGAAAATGAAGAGGGTGGAAGAGGTTACAGTGGGTAGACCAGGGAAGCGGTTGGTGACTGAAGTTATGCTGAGATAATATATAGCTCCACAAATAATTTCCATATGTTTTAATGTCTTTTATTTTTCTTCCAAATGCCTACCAGAACATCCTTCCTTTTTTGTTTCTCTTTCATACAACAGTTTCTTCTCTGATATTTATTGCCCCGCTAACTGTCCTTCTCTGACCAAAGTTCGTGAGTGTTCCTATCTGATCAGCATGGAAGAGGCACGTTCACATGAACATGGAGCCAGCTGTGTGAGCTGCCTCACCCTGAGGCTCTGACACACATCCCATGAAGAACTACATGTGAGTCCTTTTCATGGATCTGACAAGACATACAGCAGCACAGAGCTCATCGTAGCTTGGCATGAGCAGTGGTCTCTTGTTTCAGCATCAAGCTTGTTCCCTGATTTTATCCTTCTTGCTTCCAAATATTAGATTGTCTCAGAAGATGTTGCTTACATTATACTTATCACTTTTTCTTTAATACGAGGAGAGATAGTCCAGGCTCAATGTGGTTGAAGAGCTATGCAGTCAAGAATAATTCACGTTCATGTGACAGTGTATTCAGTGTCCCTTGACACTCCCCTTAAGCATCCCTTACAACTTTCAACCCACGCATCCATAAAGCTATTGCTCCAGAGACTGGTAGTCCAGTGAGTGGAGAGTTTGGAACTCCATCCCTGAAAATGCAGTGGGAGGTGTCCAACAACTAATGAAAACAATGGTGGGAGGAGGACTGTTCTTACGGACTAATATCTATAGGGGGATAATCACAGGCTCCACACACCACTGAAGCCAACTGCAAAGGTCTCAGTGCTTTCAGTGGGGGAGTGGATGGCAGGAATAGTATGAGAATGCTTAGCACAAACCAGCCAAAACAAGTTGGCGTAGGTGAGCTCTTTGTATGGGCAGAGTTTTATGGGCTGCTTGAGTCAGCTGTTTTGGACAATTACATTTAAAGGCAGCAACAGGCACTGAGTCACATTCGTACATCTCAGTTCATTGCAGAACAAGTTGCTTTGGGCACCCTCTGTGCATTGTCAGCCTATTTTGCACCTTACTCAAAGGACAGATGGATTGGTGTTTGCCAAGATTGCAGCTAATGTGCTAAAGACATTAAGGAGTCATAGCTTATTAGCAAGGGAGTTTGGGATCATAAAATGCAACAGAAGAACTGGTGTTCAGCAAGCCAGCAAATTTAGCAGCTCAATATTAATATTATAAACAGTATCAATAATAAATACATAACAGCTTTTACTTTGGATACTTTACCAGTCAAGATCTTGAACTAAAATTATCCCTGATACTTTAAAAAAACCTTTATTAAAATTGCCATGCAAGTCTGATATGGAAGAAAAGATACATAAACTGTATTTGGTTGATATGGAATAAGTAACCAACTGGCACTCAGTGCAGTTGGATACAGTCTGCAGAAGCAAGATTTGGCTAACTTAACATTCAGCCTTCAAAATTCAGGACTAATTTTCCCAAACTGCAACTTGCAGCTGCAGAACTTCCTCACAGTTGCCAGAACGTGCCACTGCTTTCATGTTCCTGTATTCTTTATACATATAATTTTCAAATTATGGACCTTACTAATCCACAAATACTGCTTCAGACAAAGCAGATAGGTGCAATAAGAAATGCAACAGTGGTTGCTCACATACAAAGCAAAGGGATTTTTGAAACATATTTAGGAAACAGAGTAAACAGAATGGCATACTGTGGTGCATCCCCCCCCACCTCTGCAGAGCAAAATTTCAGGATGGAGAAGGTCCATGCAGAGGGAAGAGCTGTCTGGAAAAGTCCTCTTGTCTCTACAACCAGAAGCACTCCTTAGGGAATCTTGTCCAGGTGTAGGTGCAGGGGGAAGAAAAAACAGGGGAAGGCAGCTGCTTACCCTGCAGCAGCTGAGGTGAGAAATCCATGACATGAGATAGAAATGAGGGTTCTCCTGGGAGAAGAGAGTCAATTGTCCAGGACACTCTTGCCTCTTTGCCAGAATATTTATGTCCATGATGCAAAGAAGGAGATGGTGTAACATGGGAGACTCAGAGAAACAAATCTTAGTCAAAATAGATCACTCAGCATATTTTACAGGTGTTAATTGTGACTTTTTAAAAGGAGAGTACTTTTACTCAGGGCTGTAAGTACAGAGGATGCGCAGGGGTGCCTGTGTGTGACAGGAGCATCCCAGTAGAGAGATGTTCCCCTTTGCTGCTCAGTAAATACACACCTGTTTATACTACTTTGACATCAAATATCCTTGCAGGACTACAGCTGTAACCCTCCGAAGGCCATTTTAGTGCTTTTGTTGGGATGATACTACTAGTATAAAATTGGTAAAAGCCCCCTTTTTCAGAAAATACTTTCCTGTAACATAGTTTCTCTTACCACACACTGCATAAGCCTGGATTGTCATGAGTCCGAATAGAAACTTCCTCAATTCTTATGTGGTTTCCAGATTGGTTTTATGAATTGTTGGTGTCATTTGGGTACCTTTCAGCTTTTCAAAATATTTACAAATCAGTGGGAGGTCTGCTGGATATACACCTATGGAAATACACTTGTGGGAGCCCAGCTGCAAAAGGAAGCGGAGTTGCAGGAGGCTGCAGTTTAGCACGGGGTAAGGGCACTGGTAAGCACGTAGTGTCCTGGGGCTGACAGAATAGGTAACTCAAGTACGTCTGCATGTGATGCAATCACAGCTGTGCCTGCAATGTAGACATGCCTTTGTAGTGACTGCTTCCTACTCTTAACGCTAAAAAGCCAAAGAGCGGCGTCTACAAGTCTGCCTGTGGGAAGGAGAGAGAGAGAGGGACTCATTAAGTGTTATTATCTTGTGAATAGACTCGGTCAGACAAAACAATAAGATAGCTGAAGCTTAGGGGGAAGCTCCCCTGTGACGCATTGGGGTCTACATCATTAGCATTTCTTCAGTGACAAAGCCAAAGAAAAAAGTTCTGTTACAGCCCTTTGAAAACAGAAAGGCTGAAGAGGTGCATGCAAGGACACACATGGGGATGTGAAAGATGGACATAAGGTAGGAGGGGGAAACGCTGCTCTTCCAGCAGTGAAATGCTTCAATCAAATTATTTGTGTCTGAAGAAGCAGAGAGGGAATCGGGTATGTGGACATCTACAATAAAGAAAGAAAAGAAGCAATGTGGAAGATGAAGGATATCCTCCAGCTTTTCAATAAAATCTAAGAAGCTCAAGACAGGAAAATATGTGTAATTTCACTTTGACTGATGCATTTCCCATACTAATGAAAACAGAGGAATTCCTGGGATTTCCCTAAGTGTACATATCTTCAAATATTCCATGGACTTACAGAGTGAATGTAAAATGAGGCATGACAAAAAGACTGGTGCTGTGGAATAGGATGCAGTGGAGAGTCAGGATGTGGGGACTTGTGGGTGGTACTGGGTAACCTCTGATTTAATTTGCACGATGAGTAAGAGAGAGGGAAAACTGTCTGATAAAGACCTCACAGATAACATTTGCTGCTTAGATCATGGGTGCTGAAGATCATCACACTGATTCCAGTGGAGATCTGGGATACAAAATATGATATTTAGTCAGAGTACAGTCATAGGAGCTTGATGAAAGAACCATAAAATTTGAATAATAGTACTATTCAAGCCTACTTACAAACAGTGTTCACAACAAATTTCAAAATAAAACAACAGAATTACAAAGCATAGGAAACAGATACATGCCTTACGTACTATTAGCATTCAGTCTGTATTTGTTGGTTTTGACACCCTAAAGATCTCTGGAGGAGGAAAAAGAAAAGACTAAAATGCACTGCCTAATTTCACAGGAGCAGACATATTAAGGCAACAAAGTCCACTGACTGTGTATTAGTTTATCCCACTCAGGCTCTCTTTCATTTATATCACAGCCTCTGACAGCTGAGAGACGGAGGCTATCTGGAGACAAAATCTTCACAGCTGTCATCCTCCTCCTCAGATCTTCTGCCTCTCAAGGTATCTATTCACAAGTGCTGCTGAAGGACATTGCACCAGCACAGTCTACAAAAAAAGACTTTGTAATGAAACAACATCAGACTGGGAAAATTAGATGTCTGCCTAGCATACCAAAGAGGAAGGAAGAAGCACAAACGAAAGCATGCTGGAAAAACAGACAGTTGTGGGATATGGCCCTGCAAGTGAGTTTGAGGGGAAAGGTCTCATCATGCTGCCATACACCACGCTCTGCACAGTCTTTGAAGGACAGGACTGTGCCTTCAGTTCAGCTGAAGTGGACAGAGGGACCCTACTCACTGCCTTGCTAGTAAGGATAATGTGTGCAAAGCACTACAGCAGAGCAAGGAGGGTAGGCACCAAACAAGTGTTTGGGCTGGTTTTCAGCAAGACTGCAGTGCCCTGCTTCAATAGGTGATTTTACCACATGATGAAGTGAAATAACTTTTGCTCTTCTACTTTGACAATAGAGCAAGGCCTCCTAAAATAGCAATAGTTTAAGGCACTTAAACATGCCATTTGTCAAAATCTTATTTGCTTCACAGAGATGATTGATGAGTGTGCTATTTTGTGCTAAATATGACAACTTTCTGGAACATTCCTTGTTGATGACCTTGAACTTTGCTCCTTGCGAGGCCAGCTGAGGCTGCAGAAGTGTAATGAGTATGTTCTTAGTGGTGACATTGACATCATTACTTCTGGATAACCCTCTGCTTCTAGATAAATATTTGCTTTTTAAAAATGGGGAGGAAAGGCCTTGAATGTGCTTAGAACACTTTGTCAAATCAGCTGTCTGAAAGCCAACTGTTATATCAATTAATTTTTGTTTACATGCAGGAAATCTTCAGCTGTGTCTGAGCCAACTGGTTATACATTTTGAAGGATAGGAAAAGTCACTTGAATACTTGTGGCTGCATCATAGACCTTTTGCCTGAAATTGTCATACAGTATTTGAAAGTAAAGCTTTTCCCTGGCTGCTCTATCTTGTCAGCTGACATCAGCAGCGTGTGTAAACTCAGAGGACCTTCTGTTAAATATATCTGTTGAACAAAGGAAAGTGGTTTGGATGAAGAGAGTGAAGAAAAAAATATTTCTAACCCCTTTTGGTACCTCTTTTTTTTTTTCCCCCCTGCTCTAGAATGCTCTGCAGCATGGCACATGGTAGCAAAGTAGCTACAAAAGCAAAGTAGCAACAAAGCAACACCAGTTTTTGGTTATTCCCAGAAGAAGAAGCAGGAGAAAGACAGAATGGATGCAGTCGTTCAATGCATATTGCTACCTCTGGTTTTTGCTTGTTTAATATACTTTCAGGTAACTAATTTATTATCAGTCATTTCCTCACAAGCCTTCAAAGGCTTAAAACCTTTGAGTGAGCTGAAGCATTACATGTCTTGCTGGTACCAAGATCACAAAGCCTCTATTTTTCAATGTAACTGTGCGGATCCAAAATCTTAGGTCTTTATTATGGGTTGCAATATAATTAGTGATGCAGTGAGTTCAGTGTCAATGGAAAATGAATGAGATGGGTGTTGTTGGTAATATCCCTACTGGTAATAATAATTTTCTTGGTATGAAGGCCATTAAAATAAAAAAAAAATAAAAATTTTCAGAAAAGAGTGAGAGTTCACACATCTCACAATGTCAGCTTTTCTAGCTGACCATAATGGCATGTACCATAGTATTCTACATTATTGTGCTATTCCGAATGGATTAATTGATCAGTTTCTGTTATAACAAGATTGTTACGTCTAGTTTACCTAATAATATCTGTTCATAGCACTGAAAAATGACCCACATGATTTTGAATCTTTGATTAAGTAGAATTCTCCTTGCTTTTAATGAGCAAATGAAACCAAAATAGACTCACAGGAAGCAATACTCCAGTAAATCCAGTTTTCATTCAGGCCTGAAAAATCTCGTCAAACATTGAAGGGATATAATTGTTTTTTATCTGCTATCTTGAAATATATACAGTTTTCTCATTCTTTCTAATGGAGCATATGGTTAAATCTGAGTCTTGGGTACTTTAAAGAAGTCAATTTTCTGGGAAAATATTTCGAACAAAGTCAATTTTCTGGGAAGATATTTTGTATAACCAAGGAATTAGGGAAAAAAAAAAAAACAAAACAACGCCTCACAGAGCTTCACTTCTAAATCCAAATGGATCACAGAGAGAAAATCTGATTTCACCACAAGTAGAAAAAATATTCAATGCGAAATTTTCAGCCTGGAAAAAGTAGTGTTCCAAACATGGAACTGGAGAGAAATGTGAGAGAAACAGAACTGTTCCAAACTGAGTGATTGGCCAGGTACCACCTGCATGGTCTATATCCCTTCAACCTTATGTTACACCTGGGCAATTAAAAACTGACCATGCCAACAGGAGAGGTTCGGCAGCAGCTACTCTGGCTGTGTTCCCACCTTTCTTTATAGCCTCTCTGAATTGTATTTTTTCTTCCTAGAATGGAAATGATGGAGTAGCATGTGTTGCAGTGATTTAGTTTGCATGGAGCCTGGACTTACTCCCATGAGCCACAGCTAAAGGGATCAGAGAACCTTTCTGCCCATTGCTGGCCAACAGAAGTTGTTAGTGATTTGCTCAAAGTAAGCTTTGTGCTCTTATTTGGCTGTGTCTAGACAGCCGAATACTTTGCTGCTATCCAAGGAATGTGCAGCTAATGTCAGTGATGTATTCACAGGAAAGCATTGGTTCTGGAGCATAGGCTCAACACAATCAGTGCAAAGGGTAGAAGCCAAGAGGCAGGGTATTCTTTCTTGAGCAGGCTATTTATTATGGGGCTTACTTAACTTCCTCCATGTTAAAAAAATTTTTTTTCAAAAATTTATTTTAAATTTCACTTATTAAAACTACAGCTAGTATTCAGTTTGATAGTCATACAAGAGATTTACTTGAGAGGCATTTTAGACATATAAACACACATAAAACTCTTGTATGGTCCAAGAATTACAAGCAGAAGAAGCAGAACTACCTCATGTTCTTCACAAGCAAGTGGAACTGTCTTTGGATAAAGATTTATAATCTGTCATGAGTAGTTGTATTAACAGTTGACAGGTGTTTAGAAAAAGCAAAATGACAATCCAAGAGGTCAATATGAAATAAAACCCCAAACCAAACAGCACTAGCGTGTTTTAGAAAGGAGAATAATACCCCGGCAAAAGTTTAATTTCTGTTAGCTCCCAGTGGAGTTATGCCTGTTTACAGAAATGGCTGGCCCATCATACAGTGATGGGTTATCCTTTGATTGCTTCTGAGGGAGAAAAGTCAGCTACTAGCATTGTAAACTATAACCAATCTTACGAAAGACCAGGCAACTTTCTCACAAAGAATTGAACAGATGCAATAATTTGTGCCAGATAATGAACGTCGCCTCCATTTATCAGCTGTGCAAGCAAAAGCACAGAAGAGACAACTCTACTGTCCACAGCCATGCAAGGAGGGTTAAACATGGCAAACTTTCTAGGTGAAGGGTGGAGGCAGCAGACCAGAACATGAGGTACTTGATGTTAGATATAATCCTAACATTGCAGTAGCTTTGTTTTTAACTCAGCAATGTATCTGGCATCTTGTCTCTCCTATACATCAAGTGCAGGAAGACAATATGAACAGTTTCTAACTCTACCTCATAAACTTCCCTGAACAGGCACTGGAGTTACAATAACATCTTTGTTGGCAAACATTTTCAGGCACTGTAAATCTGTCTGACTCTACAGGAGAGATGGCTGATGTGCAGATCTCTAAGTCACTGTTGTTAAAAAACAGAGCCCCTGTTCATCCATCTTGGGCCTTATTTTATAGCACTCCATATAAATGAGAACTTAAAATAGTTCTTTATCCTTCCAAAGTGCACAGTCACTGGAAAGGATAACACAACAAGTTTAGCCTCGGGAACCTGAATCAGCTGAGAAAAGAGCAACTGAAGGACAAATCTGTGTTTGCCTTTCCCTATCCAGAGGCAGCCTCTGCAGTCCATACCTATGCCAGTGGGCTTTTACTCGCTTAAGAAATTGACTCTTTTCACACAAAGGTTCACCAGACCAAAGCAAGGAGTTGCAATCTTTATCACTTAGCACCAGGGAAGCGGTGCAGTATTGTACAAGAATGTTCCCAAGGAATGTAATAACATGAGCGGGAATGATCTGGCTTCTTACCACATGAGGCTGTGGAGAGAAAAATAGCTATTCTTCCCTGCGCATAAGCACGCAGGAGGACACACGTCTATCCTTTGTTATCCATGCTGTAATGTGCATATATTAGTAATAGCACGAAGATTTTTCCTCATGGTTTTGACAGCATCTTTGACGTGGGCTAGATGGAGAGGACTTCCACTTTTTGAAGAGGGTTAAAGTTTTGAAAGGTTTTAAGAAATACAAGCAAACACAGTTTGTTTTAGCAAGTGATCTCACAATCAAGAAAAACAAGAAAAATTTTGGAGAGTTAGGGCTATCGTTTACTATAAAGTCTTTCAGCTCCTCACTCTGCAGTACTGTTCTGAACCTTACAAGGTTTCCAGGTGAGACATGCATGGAAAAAAGTTTCACCTTTTTTTTTCTTTCCCCCAGCAGCTCCGCTGCAGAGCCATATTTAGAAATGCTTGATCGTAAGGTGTTTGGATTTGGCAGGGAATGGCTATGATGCACTTTCCCCAGGGCCTGGGAAAGAGAAGCAGGCTGCAAAGACAGCTTTCACAAGTTGCTTTGAAAGGCAGTGTATAATTATAGAGGCTGGCAATGAAAGACAGAACAGCCTCCAGGGATACCCCTTTCCCATTCTGCCACTTACAGGGATTCTTGCCTTTGCAGTCAAGTTCTGTCGTGTCCTGAGTAAGAAGCTCGGTCAGCAGTGAATGAGACAGCTTGCATCATCTTTCTCCTTCAGCTAAACTATTAAAAGGAGGCAGCTCTAAGGCTTTTTTTTTTCTTGACAGACCTGTGACTCATGAATGCCGCAGAAAGGAGAAACCAATAAAAATCTATTTCTACACTTCAGCTTTTGAGCTTCCCTCTTAGGGATCACGTAAGGTAGAGTGTTCACAGCTTTTGTTAATAGTCCTATTATAATTTATTATTATTGTTATTACTAATACTACTACTACAATCTTGTATTTAGGCACCTTACATCCACTCTAAGGACAGGTTTAAATACACAGCAGATCTGTGTGATGATGCCTGAAAGCTTTGTACTTTTGAAAGCTCAGCACTAGGGCCACCTGCAGAGCTTTCTGAGAAATGTACACCACCTCCAAAGATTGTTTGCAAAACCACTACTGGCTTCCCACAGCCAGGGCCTGTTCTGCTGAATGCCAGAAACTCCTTGTACCAGTCTCATCTTCCTTTTGCTGTGCAGTTTTTCTGCTGTAGTTCTGGTGGCAGAGTCGGGAAGCGCTGTGGAGCTTTCACAAGCTGCATTTTTATCTGTCAGCAGCACCTCCTCCCTCAAGTTTACATAAAAACCAGGGCCGAGTCTGTGGCTTAAGCCCATCTCTTCACTGGACTCCCAAAGAAACCAAAAAAGAAAAAGTTTAATTGCCCCCACTTCTCTCTGCCCTTTGCTAACTATTTTGGAGACAGATATTATGTGCTACATTCTCTTTAAAGCAATTAAAAAAAAAATAAAGGCATACTATGGGATGGAAGAGACATGAGGAATGAAGAAAAAAATGGGCCAGGAAATGGTAAAGTAAAAAAGAGCACACTGCAGTTTTAAAAGGCTTTCTCACTCGTTATTTTTATTGCTGTTTTCAAATTAAACCTGAAAGAATTCAGCTGAAATGCATGTCAGTATGTATGGCCGTGTATATGTTACTAGTTCTGATCTCTGCAAAGGCCATTTCCATTAGTGATATAATAGGCAGCACTCGCTGGAAATACAGAATGCTCCCAAATTCACTTCTCCTGGGTTTTTTTTCTAGAGTGCAGGATGCTGCAAAAAACCCTCCAGAATTTAACTGTGCGGCTCATGCAAATAAATGCAGCTGAATAGAAGTGGAGTTTCTGTCACATTTATTCATTTCAGCACCTGTTTACTTTCCAAATTGGAACAAAAGGTCGAAGACCACTGTGCTTGACAGAAATTATAAAACATTTTGATTCAGAAATACTAAACTAATTCATTTTGCCATTTTTAACCAAGAAGAAGCATTTTGATGTTCTATTAACTAGTTGAAATCATCTAAGTCAAATTATTTTGTTTCAGTTTTCAAAAAACTTTGGTTTTTTCCTTGAAAATTAAACCATTTCCATGAAAATCCAGAAATCTGGAAACCTATTTTCCTATTCTGAAAAGAATTTCTGAGCAGCCCAGCAAAAACCTCATACCATAATATAGCACTCTCTCAAATGCTTCTTACATTGTGCTGTACCATGTATATCCTTCATGTGTCTGTGAGGAATTCTTACTGAGATTTCTCTTTTCAGAGAAATTATCTCCACTGTCAATATTAGAAGTTAATTATTACTATTAGTGAATGTGTCAGGATTCTGCACAGCACAAAGTCCTGCAGTCATGGACAGTCACGAGCAACTGGGACAGGATTTTCTGATGTCACTATGGCTTTCTATTGCAGAAGGAATGGGAGAAACGGAAGTTGCTCAGCAGGTTCTCCTTCTGGTAAGGAAAGTGGAACAGAAATTGCAATGCACCAGGTTTTCCTGCAGCTAGTAGGTACAAAGGTACAGGTATACAGTAGGTATAAAGGTTTCCCTTTAAATAATATCAAATCACAAAATTTTATTTGAATTACCTAAATACTGAAAAAGGAGACTTGATTGCTAAAATTTAAAGAACAAATTTGAATGTGATTTAGTTTCTCAGGGTCTGTTCATTGTTGTATCATCTTTCTTCAGATCAGTGCCAAGTAAGTGAAAAAAAGCAGTTTTCCATAAAAGATTCCTGAGATCAGACGTAGACACTTTACATCACCTTTATCTCTTCTGCAAGACTCCAGGAAATTCTTTAAATAAGTGTGTGGGATTTTAGATACTTTCGGAAACCTAGGCTTTACTTTACAAGAACACATAGCTGCAATCAGAAACATAAGCTACACCATCTTGGGTTACATGTTATACTATTGTATCATAGCAAGTTTTAGCTTAAAGGTCTGCCTCTGGCGGCACAACCAACAGCAGAGTATTTGTACATTTCCAAAGTGGACTTGGAGATGCTGCAAAGACTCACACCACGCACATGAGAAACTCCCTCATGATTTTCTTTTTCTTCAACCACCACCCCACCTCCAAATCCAGTGAGTGACTTGGATGAATAGTTCAATAACCAGCTATAATCATACTAATTACATGACAATCATTGCACAGATGTATAAGGTGTTTTTAATTCTCTAAGTATTCTAGCACTTGTAGACAAAATACATAAAAGGAGGGCAAAACAATGCTATGTCTTTTTAAGACACGTCCTAGCTTTCACACCTGCAGTTTGTCACGTCTAGGAGGTATAAGCTAGTATATTAGTCAACATGTCTACTGCAAATTATCCCACTGCTGAGATGTTGAAATAGGTAGGTCAGCATAAAGCAAAGAAGTCCTGATGTTTGTCTTTTGTCATCATAGGAGACGTGTTTCTAAACATGCAGTGAAAAAAACGACACATGTTAAAATAACCATTCAGAATCAAAGCTAGGTAAAAAAGATAAGAATTTTTCCTTTGCTTTGGTTCTGCACCTTTTAATGAACTCATGCAGCTTAAATAGTGGAATAAATATACTCCATCACATGAGTGAGAGCTAATAATGTGTAGTTCTGAACTAGTTTATTTGACTTGAATCTGGGATACCTGATATAATTGCAAATGTTTCACAACTGCTTAATGTGTAAACCTGGGTAGCACTTTTCAGCATGTGAAATGACACAAAAACCCAAGTCATTCAGATGTACTTTAAATAATTGCAAGTTCTAATGCTATATCAATATTCAACAGCCCGTCTTAGTAGAAAAACAGCAGTTTTATTGGGAAGAATAGCAGAGTTATAAGAATAGCTACATAGTTAGCCTAGATGAAAATAGAACTGATATGGGTGGAGGATTAAAATAAGGGTAGGATAACTAGCAGAGACATAAAATACCAGACATCTAAATTTAGGAGCGTTTGAAAGCTCCAAACTTTGTTTTCACTGGCTTTTGTGTGGTGTTTCATAAAGTTATTTGGATGGTGCTGAGAACCTATAGCAAGCACAGTCTTTGCACAAAATTATTCTCTAGACCACCTTAATTTTTTTCCCCTAAAAGTTGTTAACAGAATAAGAATAAAGATTTTTATAACTTCCATTTTGCTTGGGCATGGCTGTCACAGCAGTCTAGACTGCAGAAGTGGCATGTGAGTTTACAAGTAGCTATTTAATTCAAAAGGAAAATTCTCCTCATACAATTTTACCCTCTTGTGTTCAATGCCAAGCTGGTCTCTCCTGCAGAACTGTCTGATGATCATTTCTCTTTCTGCACTTTAATCCTTAAAACTTAACTGTGGAAAGTTAATCCTGGAACTTCATGTCACTTTGATTGAACAAAGGAGGGAGAGGGCTTCTGACCTCCTCAGTGAAATATGCCCTGATTCCTAAAACATGCAGGAGGGACCTGTCTCTCAAAAGGAGTACAGTGAGAGCAGGTTAGTGTGGGAGGAGTGGTTTAAGCTGGTTTTTGCCCTGTCATTCCTTGGCTGGGATACTACCTTGCAAGCTAAGGCTGGCCTGATGTCAGCCACGTGGAGGTTGTTCATCTGGTCTGAACAAATCACATAAGCTCCCTCTGGAGACAATGGAGGAAGATGAGCATGTCTGGAGAACTGCTCCAGACATTATAGTACCTGATTTACTAATTAGAAGGACCTCCTTCTTGCAGTCTGTCATACAACCCTCAAGGATTCTCTCAGGTTAGAGACCCGTGTTTCAGATGTCTAGAGCTAGGTGAGAGGATTCTTACCTTCCATGAAGAACTGTCTTATGAGTACACCAAAAGACTGTTTGGATTCACACTAGGAGAAAAATTAGGGAACATCAAAACTGTGCACCAAGGGGAGCTCACGGCTGGCAGTTTCCCCTACTGTTCTTTCTGGAAATTTTTTACTCCCCCAACTTCAGCCACTTGTTGAAGTATCTTTGCAAACTTGTTCAGGAAAAGATGGAAGACAAATACACAACTCTATGAGACAAGCAGCTTTAGAGAGAATACTATTCACATTTATTTCTTAGCATCGCTCCTAACAAAAATCTCAGTCCATCTCCAGCTTTTTATTAATTAATAAAAATAATTAATAACTAATTAAGCTATTCCTTTCTAAAGAGATAGGTGTGAGTTACCTGACATAATCCTCATTCTCAGTGATCAGTGTCTTCAAGATCCTAGCATCTGATATGTGTTCACCAAAAACAGAACTGAAGGCTGGAGGTGGAGATCAGTCAACTGCAATGGAGGTTTTTGTTCAAAGGACCCAAACAATCTTACCTCTCTGTATTTTCATATCATGAGAGAGAACATACCTATTTGCCTTTATGGTGACAGCCCAATAGATGGCAAATTGCTTCCTCAAGTGAAACTGGAAAGGAGAATTTTGCCTTGGAAGGATGTTATGGAACCTCTTTCCAATATGTTCAGAACTGTGCATGGAGAGATCTCAAAACAGGTAAATGAAATGTGGGAAAAAACAGTAGGGAAAGAAGACATGAAAGGATTCAGGTGAACTCGGTGTGTTTATAGACAAAATGAGTCACCACTTTCAAGTTTTGTTTGTCTGTAATCTGGGCACCTGAGTTGTAACAAAGACAAGGAATTGTGTGCAATTTAAAAACTATTTGGACAATTGCTTGATTGCTATAAAGGAATCCAGATTTGATCCTTCTTCATTTTTTACACATCTTTTAATTGACTTATTGTTCATTTTGTAGAAGGAACACAAATATTTCTCCAGATGGTTCTGGTTTAAACTCTGTATCTTCATGCACATGTGTGTACATGTATAGCTGTATATTTACTGATACTGGTGGGTGGTCTGAGAATTTATTAAAAAAAATTAACATTATCTATCTGGCCCAAAAAATGCTAACTAAAGAAGACATTTTTGGATTATGAAAGATTTACATTTTCTCTTGGTACCTGCTCCACCAATTTGAAAATCTCCTTGTTTTGACCCTTTGACAAAGACAGCAGGGTGTGTGGTTTAAAGAGGCAGATAAAGCCCTGAAGACTTAAAAGAAAACATTTTTTTACATTTCATGATCACTAAATAAATGAACTTTCCTACTCAGGAGGGAATGATAACTTGGCAGGGAGGTAGAGATTAAGAACACTTCATTTTCTGTTTTCTAATATTTTTTAAATGAAAGGTTCTTTTTTTTTTTTCAAAGCATGAGTCGCTGTGAAATTAAAGGCTTACAGTTGTTTAAAAAAATTTATTTTATCTACAAAATATGGAACCATGAAAGGGAATGTTTGTATAGAACAACTCTATCCATGAAAATAATTATATGCTAGACAAAGAAGGGCAATAAATCATAGAGAAAAGCTTATCATTAGTAATTTTATTTTGTTGTTGTTGATTTAACTGATTTAACTCCTTTCTAGTCTTCTTCATTGTGACACTTAAAATTTTTATTTTTGAGACTGTGTGAGTTGGTTGACTAGTTAATAGATATGTGTTTCCAAATTCTTGAAACTGAGGTTTGGAAACGGTAACACTTTTGCAAGTATTTGATGTGATCCCAGTCAAGGAAGTTTTTGCTCCATGAAGGCAATTAGATAGAATGGGTTTCGTAACTCTGCTGGTCCTGGTAGAACCTCTTTTTATTCTCCTTATTAAATAAAATTTAACAGTTAGTTTCTGTTCCAGTTCTCTCGTTCCAGAGTGCACTTGCTGATTCCTCAGCCTCTCTTTTTTTCTCAGCTGAGCTGAGGAACCGTGGCATTAGGGAAGTGCCTGGCTGGTTCCCTGTGCTTCACAGCCTTCCAGATTCTCTCTGCAGACAGTGGAGCCCCAGCAGCTCCCTCTTGCCCTTCTGGTTTGGTAAAACTATGCACAGCTGCATAGTGCATAGGGAGCTATTTAGGTCCCAATAAACATTCATCTCCAGCAAAGTAGAGGTATCCATTTTCTTAAGTTTACTGGAATCAGGTTTAAAATTGCTTTACCCACAATATTTTAAAGACGTTTTATAACAATAGCACTTCAGATCTCAATTTCATTTTTTAAGCTAAAAGTGCTCTGAAATGTCATGTATCCTTTCCTAAAATGTTTCATTTTCATCACAAGGAAAATTGCATTTACATTGCCTACCTTATAAATAACAAAAGGCAAAATTTCTGGCATTGAGTGACTCAGTGAAAAACCTGCAGCATTATGCCTCAGAGCACAGCTTGGTTGAATCAACCCATAGGGAAACGAAAGAATTCATACTAATTCCTCCCTACAACTCCATGCTTGGTGGCCCTTGTTCACTTCCCCCTGATTTCTGTGGGGTGGGAGTGTTTATGATCCATCTGCTGGGAATTGACTCACATCAAGAATAAGTAGAACCTTTGTGAGTCTGAGTGAAACCCTGGCCCTGTTTCATCAGTGCCTATTTTGTGTGAGCATGTTCCAGAAGCAAAGTGGGGAGTGCTGTAACATTTGAAAGTACCTAGACAAATTTGATAGAAACCTACTGTTTGGTATGGATTTTTTCCTTCTGGTCTCACTTTGAGGCTTATAAAAATAACTGAAGTTTTTGGGGCAGTGTCTCACCTGCCTGCACTGGATTATCTGCTTGCAATAGAAAAATAAAGAAAAAATGTTCAAAACTAAGATAACACAGACAGAAGAAAGACCAGAGCTTTTGGAGACATTACTGCTCTGCAGCTATCAGACTTAATCTTCTGTGTTACAAGCCACTGTACTGTGAGTCAAAGCTCTCTTGAAAACTTCTCATTGTCTTTTTTCTATTCTGATATTTCTATTCTCATATTCCTGTTTGAATATTACTTCTCAAATTCAGGGCAGTAAAACAGTGATTGTTTCCCCCACCCCCCCATGTTTACTTCATCAATGCTACAGCTGTAGTGACAGGAAAGATTTGTAAGAACAAAGCCTTTGTACTAACTCAAAATTATTTACACATTTTATTGCCAAATGGAAAACACAATAATTATGGCAAGGTTTGCCCTTTGCCCAGCAAAGCTTGAGGTAAGTGGACAGGCTAAGCAACCCAGCCAGTTTCAAAGCTGACAGTAGCTTTTCCAGTTTTTTCAGATCCTACAGCTGATACAATGACTGAATACAAAGCACAAGGCTTACCTGTGCAGTTCCCATTAATTTAATTGCAATTTTGTTGCTATATACCCTAGATAGAACTAAGTAGCTCACCCTCCATTACCAAAGTCACACATTAAAATCATTGCCCCTTGACTTCAGAGGGCTGATATTTTCTTTTTCATAAAATAAATGAAATGCGCACTTAAGACCATAATAGTAGGAAACTCCTTCTTCAATTTGAAATACACTTTTATTCTATTACAAGAGCAAACTCATCTGAGTGCAGCTATGCTATATCACTTTCTTATGGTGCAGTTAATTATATTTAAAGTTCTATGTTAAAACAAAAAAAATAACATACAGGAAGAATGAATAAAAGAATTATACCTTTCAAGGAGACATAAAAGGAATGTTTAGCTGTTACCCAAAAGGTAATAATTCTACTGAAAGGAAAAACTGCATATTTTCAGCTGATGTAGCATTTTGAGCAGGTGAATATACCTTCATGCTTCAGTATTTCAGTAATTTACAGCAGAGTGCCATGGAACAAAATAACTGCACAGAGAAATTGGTGTCAAACTTCTGAAAGTCTAAATAGTTGAGCCAGAAAGGGGGCCATAATTTCAAGGAGAAGACAGTAGCAATTACAGACTGCATGTTTAAGGACTGACTAAAAATCAATTAACATAAGTAGCTAAAACATGTTTTTATAGTATTAAGTCTCTCGAGACATGTTGTCACTTGCAAGATTCATTTATTTATATAATTTAATTCTCAGAAGTGTGCATCAGAGTGGAAAATATAGTATCAGAGATCTGTAATGGAAGTACTTCCAAATCCCAAGTGTTTGAAACCCAGCTGCAGAGGGAAAATTTTAATAGTAGCATTAAAAAAGCTTAAGGTCTTTGGCACAAGGCTGTGAAGTCATCCGGGTATAATCAGCCACATAAACTGCACGTGACAGTGTGATCCTGTGATCTGAACACTCAGCAAGAAATATTTCTGCTTCTGAAAGGATTCAGATGAGTTGTAGTGCTCTTCCATTTTTTAAATGTAAGTTATTATGTTGTGAATGCGAGGGTATGTAGAGGTAGGGAAGGAATATCACCTTGTCTAATAGTACTGACAACCTAGTCTGAGCTTTGTGTTGAGAGCATAAAAATTAGTCTTCCTTTAAATTATTAAATATAAATGACAAAAAAGTAATAAAGTAAAAAGAAAAAGGCATTGAAAAACTCTAAACAGCTAAACATTTTGGTGCATGTTGCATGTTGTCACACACATGCATATATAACATGAAGTTTATACATTTGCACACAAACATAGATGAACACAAATTTATTTAAATATGAACTGGATTCTCAGCTGAATGAAACAGTGAATCACAATTT
>VZRQ01009446.1:1090845-1167425 GCA_013397975.1 Machaerirhynchus nigripectus | reverse complement strand
TTTTTTTTTTTTAGTAAGTGTTTCTTACCCATTTATACCTCAGCAACTGAAATGTCAGCAAATGCCTTTGGGAAGAAGGAAGACTTTGATCACTAGATCCATCCAGGATGGAGTAGTGATTTTCTGTCTTCTCACAATGTGAAAAGAACATTCCTTGCAGCACCACCTCCAAAGAAGTTCAACTGGGAAAGATGTGACTGAGCAACTCTCTCAGACATAGATGTAAGGTCCTTACTCAGCAAATTCTAGTCCATAACTCTGATTCAATGTCAGTACAAATACATTAATTCTATTAGCAGTATTTTCTCTTGGAAAGCTTAGATGCTTTTCTGACTTCTGTTTTTCCTCTTTTCATCTTTTTTATTCATTCTTTTGTCATTTTTCTTTAATCCTGTTTACTAGATTGTAAGGGGAAAAAAAAAAACAAACAAAAAACCAACATAGGAAGGATGTAAATGTGTGATACCAAAGCAGCTGAATTACTAACAGGAGCATGGGAGCTTAGATCATCCCTTCTCAGGAACTCAGAGTTCAAGAGAGAGTGTCAGCATGGCTCTTGTTAGTGTTGTCCCTTGGGTTCACTCAGGCTGTGCAGTTTATTTGGTTTCTAGGAGGTGCAGTACCTTGAACTTATTTTAACTTGGCAGGCTGTGAATCAAGGTAGCCATCAGTCTTCCCCCATAATGAGTGATGTTTAAATAGTTCACTCGTACTTATAACCCAGACAGCTTTTAGTTATAGTCATTAGGCAGCTCTGCCTCCAAACATCATAAAATATAAAGAATGACTCCTCCAAAGAACAATATCTTTTAAAGTGAATGGTACATTAAACTGCATTAAACTACTTCCAGTCCCAGGCACTTGATTTCTATTCATTTGAACTGTGGACTTAAGCAGTTTTAAGCTTGCTTTGGACAGAGGAACCTGTCAGGAATATAATCACATCAGTTATGCTTTCCTTCCAGATTCTGAAGGTGCTTTCATGAGCCTACTTAATTAGTTACAGTACCCCTAGCATGGAGAGGATAATTACTATCATGAGTCACGCATTAAGTGGGATCTGGAAATATCCCAGAAAGCATCAAGTTTTCTCAGATCTTCAATATTTGATGTTTCATGACTGTTGTGGGGTTTTTAAGGATTTGTAATTTCCTCTAGGAGTGAAATGAGGCAGAATATATCACAGCTACTAACAACAAACTAAGGGCCTCAGAGGCCCAGCACTAGCTCCACAGAGATGCATCTTAGTTTTCCTCTCTCTTCCCTCCAAAATTTTTTGAATTATATTAATTTCTTTCTATGTCCTCTGCTCTGGAGCACATTTTTATGCTATGGTATATGAGCAGTTCTTCCTCATTTCACATGTACCCAAGGAGATTTAGTTCCTTTTCTTTGAATGAATGGTTGAATCAATGGATATTGGGAGTTGACAGAAAACATGTCTTTCTGCTTGTCACTTCACAGCTCACTCATCCCTGCAGCACCATCCATCCTCTCAGTGGAAGGAAGTCTTATTAAACATGAGTGTTATTTGATCATCCATGCAAAACTTTTTTTATGTAGCACATAAGCAAAAAAGGTGAATTTATAATAAATACCATGATTTTTAAGCTTTTAAGCTTTTTTAACCTTTTCACAGGTTTGAGTTTGTTTCAGTAAATTTAAATAAATAAATAAAATCTATGCATTAACTAAGTTTCCTTAGGGTCTACAAAATATTATTTTTTTTCCCTTTCCATATTTTTTCCCACCACGCAGATACTCCAGACCCCTGCCCTGAAACACAAAAAGTCCTTGAAGTACAAAAATGCTGGACACTGCATGCTGATGTTGCAACAAGGGTGGAGTGTCACATAGTTTGTACATTTAACAAAACTTAAATGTTCAGATGACTAATATTAGCAGATATTAAGACATATGAACTACCATCAAGACAAATTCTGGTGTTTGCTTGGGTTTGAATATATGCATGTGTGCTGGCATGTCATTTCCTATGGGAATATAATACATATTGTGAGTAACAAAATATTCTTTAAAAGCTAAAGCTAGGTAACTATTTTTAAAGTACCGAGGAAACTTACTTTTTTTATAACTTCTCTGAATTTACATAAACATAGGATTTGTGTCACATTTTGGCATGTGCTATTTGGATACACCTAAAAAAAAATCAGTAGAATTAAAAACGCTGAAATAATTTATCTTTTCCAGGCTCAGATATCTTTTGTTATTATATGGGGAGAGGCAGTGATTAAACAGCCTGAAACACCAACTGTGATGAGAAAACACATGCATTTAATGTACTGTCCTGCTCTTTGTATGTGCTGTAGTGTCCTACTGCTTCATTCCTTCATTTTGGCTCCATCCAAAAGCTATTGAATTCAGTGCAAAACCACCTGCTGACTTCAGTGGGGAGTAGATCAATCTCAAAAAGCATTTAACAGTACATGGTAAAAACTGATTTAATGCTATGTGTTGTAAATCTCTGTTCCACAGCAGAACTTGCAGCTCTGTCTCAATAGCACTAAACTGGAGTAAGAAAGGAAGAGGCAAATTAACTTTCAGCTGGGGAGATTTTGGGCTCTCACATCTCACAGCAAAAGTACCTTTTTCTTTTTTTTTTCTTTTTTTTTTTTTCTGCATTGTATCCAGTATCCACACCATGGAGTTATGGGCAGAGGGGCTGAGTTGGAGGCATAGACCAGTCACATGACAGCAGCTGTGTAAAAAAAAGCAGGTTAAAAGGTAGAGATTTGAAAACCAGATAAAATTGCTCATCATAATTTTGGGGGAAGAAAATCATTACTGGGTAGGTTTATGCTGCCTTTGCAGTGTTGAGTCATACAAGTTTGTGATATTGTTCTGAAATCAATGTAGCTTGATTTACCAACTTCTCAGCTGTCTGTCCCTTTATTCACATCTTCCACTGGGGCTTAAATTGTTAAAGAAAGTGGGTCAGATTTCAGACATCTTTCTGTATAATAGATTTCATAAGAAATTAGAGGAAAAAGAGGTTAATGTAAATGTAGTTTGGAAATGTACCCTCAGCAGCCTGGGCATGTAATGCAAAAAAAAGTAGCTGTCATAAGTTATGAGATTAGACATTAATAGAATCAGATAATAATTAAAATTTGAAAATTTGTAATTTTAATATTGTCAGTAACGTGAGGGATTAGCAGGGCTTTCTCCTTTGTGTTGTTAGATGAATAGAACGCCACCAATTTTCATGAGATCTCCATTCACAGATTCAGGGGAAAATGGTCTGGAGAACAACAAAACCTCAATGCAGTCTTTGCACTTCTAGGACCATTTCATTTCCAGAATTTCAGCAGAGATTTAGAAAGTGATATAATCAGCTCTAAATTCTGAATTTACTTACCTTATTTTTTTCAGCATTTTCTGATTACTCAGAAAGAACAGGCAACAGGGAAGGAAAGTTTGAAAGATATATCACTCTTTGAGTAAGGTTAGGCTTCCATTCATGTTGCTCTACTCAGGAAAGAAACCAGATTGTCCAAGACAAACTGCGTTATTCTGGAGTCTGGAGCTCTGATGGATGGTGTTCTTCATGGGTTGAGCCCTTCACGGATGGTTATACTTTGCATAAGTGAACTCACAGTACAGATGACACAGATAAATTGTGTGTGCTCATTCTACCTGGACATTCTTAATCCTTGATTTTCACTTCCATTCTCTATTCTTAAATATACTAACTCAAGATCTCCTTGTGATAGCTATTGAGTGCTTCTCATTACAATGGGAATTGCAATGAATTGCAAAGGAAATTGTTGAGGAAACTAATCTAGATGAATTCCTCCCCTCTGCTAAGCTGTTGGAGAGCACCAGCACAGCTGCAGCTTGCTCCTCCTGCAGCTCACACTGCTCCCACCTGACTAGTCTGGCTGATGTTTGCTGGTATGGTAGGAAAAGTTCAGGACAAGACTTTTGATCCATCTGCTTTCACACTGGGGGCATTTTTTGTCTCCCTAGTCACAGTCTTCAGGCAGTCTGTATGACAAATGCCTCATGGAGACTCCTTCCCCTTGGGAGCTACTGTAATGAAATTTTTATGAGCCATCTAGCACAGTCCTCAGCTAAACTTGCCTCAGGTACAGAAAGAGAGAGAAAGAATAAATTACCAGGGTCCATTGGCAAGTAGCAGGGACAATAGGCTGTCAGTACGATGTAACTCACCCCAGTAAAACACAAGACTTATAAATACTGCATGTGTCTTGAGAAAAACTGAGGAGCTGCTGGAAATCACGAAAAAATCCCCAATTCAGATCCTGTTCTGCCTAGTGAGTCTGCAGTAAAGCAGTCTTAAATGAAGAGCAAAAATACTTTAAAAAGATGTTTATGGTATTTATATTTTAAGTATAGGTCTCACTATTATCTATGGAGAGGGGAATTGAATAAAAATCAGTGTAGATGTTAGCAGTGTTTCTACTCTCATGAAAGCAGGAGAAGTTTCTGGGAATGAATTGCCATGATTTATATTGTGGTGTGAGAGAAAGGACTGCACTAGAATCATAGAATCATGTACATTGGAAAAGGCCTCTAAGATCATTGAGTCCAACCATTTACCCAGCATTGCTAAATCCATCACGTACTTCATAAGAAACAAGTAAATACATAAGAAACACTGAGGTTATCTGCATTCTAGAGATTGTTGCCTATTTAATCACTTTGTTCTAAAATTTCATGAATGTTGTGTATTGCATGTCCAGAAATTTCAACAAAACATGGTGTTTAATACTGTAGATTAGCATACAACTGTGGTAAATGTAGCAGTCAGAAAGTTCACAAATAGAATTTTAAACAGAATAAACTGCTTAGCAGAAATAGAGGAAATGCAAATCTGGATGTTGGCATTCATTTCCATAATCTTTAAATAAAAGTGACACATAGGCAAATAGCAGAGATGTGTAGACATGACCTTAGTCTGACAGCCATTCCCCAAAGACAGCACCTCTTCCAAGGGCAGTGGTTAAATAGTGTTGAAGAGCACAGTTAGCCCTGGGCATATGCCTGCTTCCTGGTATGGAGCTTGAACTCTCAGCTGAAAGGGAAAAGGGTGGGTAGAGCCATCTGTAGCTTCATTTCTACATCCTTTTTTTTTGTTTGTTTGTTAAGAGCCTCTTGAACATAATTTCTTTTACTGAAAACTACACAACTCATTGTTCTATTTCAGGGTATTTGGTTTTTTACATAGTGAATACAGTGAACAGTCTGTGGTATGTGCTAATGAAGTCCTTGGATAATTCAAACCCAAATAGTTTTGTAGCTGATGTTAAATTTACCTGTTGAAGTGTTTGCAACGTCAGTGAAGGAGTCAGGCAATTGGTACTGATGTGATTTAGGAAGACCAGCAGCCAGCTGTGGTGCAGGGTAGTCATACCAGAACATGAGTAAACACAGCTAAGTTTACTTAGACCCCTAACCTCAGGTCGAGCTGCTAAAATTGCCATAGTTCTTATGAACTGTTAGTTTGGGCTTGCAAATATTCCCTTTTGTCTTCATTGAAAATATGGGAGTGGCTGAAGCCTGGAAATAATTGCTGTCTATGGCAATGGTTAAGGGTATGAAGTGGCCTGAGAGCTCACAACACCAGAGAGAGTCACAGAAATGGGTAGAGAGGCTGTTAGAGCAGCTGTCTTTTTTACTTCAGAGGACAGTACCTGAGATCTGGAGTGACAAATGTGAAGTAATCTGCCCTAACCTAGAGCCTGACCCATGGCACTAAGAGTGAGACTGTAGGTCTCTATCAAGCCTTTGTTTCTGAGAGGTGACAAGCCTCACAAGGTGCCATTCTGCACCATCTTGTAGTCCTGAAGGTATCTATGCCATCCTTTATAAAGCCAAAATGCAGTCAGGCTTCTCTGAGTGCTTGTTGTAGCAAGGTTCACAGAGTCCATAATTTTTGGATGGAGGAAGGAATATATTAATGAGATTTAGAAAGGGAAAGGAAGGTCACTGTGGCTCACGAGGCATCTGTGCTACCACAGAGTGAAACTAGCATAAATCGGAATAGAAGGAAGGAAGAAAAAAGTGTGAAGGTTATTGAGACTGATAAGTTTGTCTTGGCCTCATGTAATTTCCACTCAGGGTCAACCCTTTTGTTTACTCAATGACGATCACACAATAGCTGTGGGATGCGGTTGGGCTGGACTTTTCCTGAATTACCTAGGGTACTCTGTCACAGAAAAATTCACAGGGAGCTTGAGTCACCTTTGCTGTTACTGTGATCTAGCAACAAGATAATTCCACCCAATTAAAGGAAATCGCATGGCAGTCTCACAGAAATAAATATATGTATACCTCGGCCACGCAGTTTGTAAAACATGCCCTTGTAAAGCAGTGTCTAAAGTTCACTCCAAGCAAAAAGAAACATTCCCATCCAAAATTATTCTTGGAAAATAAACCCTGCCCTGGCAGTGGTAATATCAAAGACCCAGCGTCAACCAAGCAATGCCACACTAAATCTATGCCTTGATAGTAGCTTGATAGCTATGGATGTCATATATCTGGATTTCTGGTTCCCCACAACATCCCGCTCTCTAAACTGGAGACATATATATTTGATGGATGGACTACTTGGTGGATGAGGAATTGGTGGATGAGGAGTTGGTTGGACAGTTTGGACAGCTTCATCCAGAGTGTAGTGGTCAATGGTTCAGTGTCCTGATGAGCATTGGTGACAAGTGATTTCCCTCAAGGCTCCAGGTAGGGATCACTACTGCTCAATATCTTCATCAATGACGTAGATGAAAGGATCGAATGCACCCTCAGCAAGTTTTCAAATGAACCAAGCTGAGTGGTTCAGCTGACATGCCCAGGGGGTGGAATGCCATCCAGAAGGACCTGGACCAGCTTAAGCAGTGGATCCATGGGAACCTTGTGAATTTCAACAAGACCAAGTACAGGGTCCTGCCGCTGGGTCAAGGCTACCCCTTGTATCAATGCAGACTGGGGGGTGAAGGGATGGAGAGCAAACCACCCAAGAAGGACTTGGTACTACTGGTGGATTAAGAGCAGGTCGTGAGGCAGCAATGAGCTCTTGCAGCCCAGAAGGAAAACCTTATCTAGGACAGCATCAAAAGAAGTGTGACCAAAAATTCTGAGGAAGGTGGTTCTCCCCCTCTACTTTTCTCTGGTGAGACCCCATCTGGAGTATTCAGTTTGACTCAGGTCCTGAAGACAGGCCAGAGGAGGATTATCAGAGGGCTAGAACAGCTCTGCTATGAAAACAGGCTGAAAGAGTTGGAATTTTTCAGCCTGGCAAAGATTCCTGGGACAACTTCTTGTGGCCTTCAGTACTTAAAAGGGACTTATGAGAAAGATGGGGAAAAAACTTTGTAGCAGGGCCTGTTGTGATAGGATGGGGGTTAATGGTTTTAAACTAAGAGAAGGTAGATTTAGACTACACATAAGCAAGAAGTTTCTTTACAATGAGGGTGGTAAAACACTGGAACAGGTTGCCCTGAGTCACTATCCCTGGAAACACTGCAGGTCAGGTTAGATGGGACCCTGAGAAACCTGGTCTAGTTGAAGATGCTTCTGCCTATGCCAGGAGTAGACGACCTCTAAAGGTCCCTTCCAAGTCCAGCTATTCTATGTTTCTATGCTAGTGTGCCAGCACTCCAACAATCAACTGAACAAGGTTTTAAAGAGCAAAGATTCTATTTCTGTTCCTACAAAGTTACTACATACATACACTAAGTCAAGAAAGATGCATTAAAATTCTGAGGCATGTGCCAGGTTATTGCATTGTTCCTTTGGGTTTCTCTTTGTTTGACATTATGCATGTGTGTAAATAATTCTTCAGTGAGAAGGTCATATGTGTATTCCAGCTGGATGGGGAGAAAATTAGGAGGTGTGTAGAGTTAATGAGTTTTGGAAACAGCTTTTCCCAAAGCCCTATTTCACACAAATTCTGTGTTCACTGCCTGTTTTTGAGAGTGCATGTAGGAAGGAAGATCTGTTTACTATTTGATTTCATTACTGACTTGAGGAATAAGAAAAGTAGGCTTTAAGCTAACTTGAAGTTTCTTTTTTATTGCATTAATTTAAACTCTAGATTGAAGAATTTGCTTTCAGCTATAGTTTTAGGGGCTATTCAATTTTTTTTCAACCACTTAACTATTTTTATATATATGAGGTACTTTTTTCTCCAGTAGAGATAGTCTTTGAGTCTTATAGCAACTTTTTTTGGTGTGGAGTTCTACCCTCTATTGTATCATTTCACATGTTGGAAAGAATTTTTAAAGTATACATTTTATTTAGTAGTATACAATTATAGAAATTAGTTTAAACTAGTCTTTTTCTTTTAATAATGTGTTGTGCATGTTTGTGGCTGCTGCTGTTTTGACTTCAACAATGGAAAGGTTGTGAGTGATCTATAGTCCCAAATATGTTTGGAAAGGCTTAATTAGAGGTAATCTTTAAACAGAAGGAATGTGTATTCCAAACTTCATGCAGTCTTAATACTACATGGCAAATCTAGATTTGCACACTCAGGCAAAACCCTGACCTCTATTTGCGAGATTTGTGAGACACACACAGAAGCATTGACACCCCAGCATTCTTCCATAGGCAGGGCTCAGGGATGGGACCAGACCACTTCCCTGACCATCCCCATGAATGGAATGCTACAGGAGGTGGCACAGGCCACTTCTCATGGCACCAGATTTCTTCTTACTAAAAGTGGGTGCAAGTTAGGTTTGGGCTCCACAGTCTGAAGATAACTTACTTCTTAAAAAAAAAGAGCATGCTTAGTTTTAATGATTTTTTTCTTTTTTCAATGACCCAAAGTATGCCTGTGTAGGCAGCCCTCAGCAAACAAAGTTATCAGTGAACTCAATTTATTTTTCCCCACTAGGGAGGATTTCACTCTTTATGTTCCAATTTATCATTCTGGTCATTCTCTCGAGTGCTGTTAAGTAACCACTGAGGACAACAGGAGTGCATTGTAGGACAGAGGAAGAAATGAGAGGAACAAAGTCTTAATCTGGGATCCTCTTTGGAGGGAGCTGGAGACTGGACATTTTTCTCCTTGAGGAGACTACATTGCAGGTGGGAGCCAGACAATGTACGTACCTTGGCTGTAAGCATGAGGAGACAAATGGAGCATGAGGAGATAAGCTGTGCAGCTGCCAGGACCATTTGGTGCTGAGCTAAGTTTGTGTCCCAGTTCTGTCTGTGCACTTTAAGCCACATAACAGTGAGCCTCAAACTAAAATACACTGGGTTTTCTCCATGTAGGAGGCATGTTGTCCGCTATGATGCACACTGAACTCAACATAAAGAGGGAACAAAGGGCAAATGTTTTGTTGATATTGTTTCCTCATCTGCAAAGCCCAGCGGTCCAGAGCACTCAACGGTCTGACACATCCAAAAGGTGATGACCAATTGTTAACAATCCTGTGAGCAGCTTCTCCCGGCAGTTCTCAGAAAAAGCAGTGCTGTGACGACGGAAAGGCACAGGATGTTACGGGATCCGTCAATGGCTCTTGGGATGTGGGAAGCAGAAAGCACTCTATTTTCAGAGGATGCATGGCTGTAAACAGGAAGCTTTGCAGGGCACAGCTGAGTCCTTGGGCTCTGTGCAGGACAGGGGGAGAAATCTGCTTAAACATGTAGTGGTAGCCAGCATGGAGTTGTCAAAGCATAGACAGCGTATTCGGATTTCCTGAAAGTACATCATTCAGCCTTGTCACTGATAGCCCATGAGGCCAGCTTATGCACTGTTGTGTTTTCAAACAACTGAAAAAGAGCTGAGTTCTGAAATCAAGGGCATTTTGGAAGCACTCTAAAGGAAAACACATGCTCCCTTAAGACTTTCCACTTCGGAAAGCACCTAAGTTAACAGCGAGTTGTTAAACCAGTATTATGCAGAACTACTGCCAAAATTTCATTGAATTAATTTACTACTAGTTCAGTTAATTAGAGTCCAAATCATTTCAGCCAACCCCCAACATAAAAGGTTTGACCAGCTGCAGGAACACTGCACAGGGAAGGGGAAGGAATGGCGTCCTTAGAGTGCTTGAGCAGACCTCCTCTGAAACACCCAGCAGTCAAAAAATTCAAATAAAAGTCACTTGTCAGAAGAACTTCATATTTTGGCTGTGCAGGGGAAAAGAGCTAGGGCACTTGCACAGCACAGATTTAACCTTCTGAGCCCTGCCCCTCCCTCTTCCTCAAAAATCATGTTGCAAAATCCATTCCCCACATTATTCTAGTTTTACTGGCACTAAGATGTATGAATTTAATAGGCTGACAAAGGATCATGGGAAAAGATAAGTGCTCCAGCACGTCCACTATTGTGTTTTGTGGTTTGGGCAGTGACTGTTGCCAAAGGACCACTAAAGAAAGCAGCGCATCTGACAACCATGTTATGCCACAACATTAATCAGCAGAGAAAAACACATCAGTTTTGGAGTTTACATTTTAATCATTACCACAAAGACAATTCCCTAAGACTAAGATAGAAGAATCCAGAAAGGGAGTGCAAGGCTACGTCTTATAATTTAAATTGAATGCATTCACCACAATGCCCTGCATTTTTACCCTCTCAGGCAAGCAGCTAAAACTCAGGAGTCTGAAAGGACCTTCATCCTGAGCTGGTCACTTACCAAATCTTCAGTAACAAAGGCTGGCTCAGGGAAGATGATCCTGCAGGTTAGAGCTGAGTAAGTCGAAATGCTCTGTCCTCTCACCTGCAGCTCTGGCGCTGCTGCTACCGTGGATCCTCCAGAGGAAACCTGGCAGAAGCTGGCACCAAGAACCTTTCCCCACCACTCAAACTTCATTTGTTGTCCTTCAGTAAGACCTTGAAGAAATAACTCAGCAGGTTTTTTTTTTCAGCCTGTGTTATAAATAACAAGAATATATTGCTTGGTAGTGGAAATGACAATTAAATTGTAAAGTAATTTTTTGTATAGGAGGTAGTTATCCACTATGATTTATATACCTTTCACAACAGATTTTGAATTGGGAAATAGTAGGCAGAGAGGGGAGCAGCAGACAGCCTAGGAATGGGAATAATGATTAATAATTCCCAGCTTGCTCTAATAGAAACAGAGAAACATGTTGTCTTTTTCAGGCAAGAAGTATTTTGCAAAAATAAAGTGTTTCTTCATGAGTAGTTTGTTTGGCTAGATCTGTCTCCTAAAAATTGAAACCTCTCAAAACTCAGAAGTATTCCTTAAAACTTTTTAAAAGTGTAACCCTCAAAAGGCAAACAGCAAATCGGGACAGGGGCATGAGATGAATTCTGGAACACCAGGAACTATATAAAGTGCATATTAACTCATGATCCTTTCTTCAGTCTTAAGCAAATCTGCAGGCACCTACATGCTATTTTGGTATTTTCTGTACAACAGGTTTTAGCTGGTGTAGGCCCTACCAGTATCTCATTACTTACAGATGGAAGAAGAAAGGAGGTTTTTGTCTACCGAAGGAGCCTATAAATCTCCTCCCTCTCCATGACTTCAAACACCTGGCTCTGCTTACTCCTGACAACCAGCCCTATGCTGTCTCTAACTCATTCTCTCCTACACTATAAAACTTTCCTTCTTTATCTCTCACCTGTCTCTCATAACTACTCCTTAATAGGTACCAGGTTGAGGACAGTTGAGGCTGACTCTTCCTATCACAGATATTAACTCCTTCCTTGCTTGATTTGACATTAGCAGTCTATGGATTTGGGTATGCTGTCCTTTGATGAGACCTAAAACAAGGTGAAGGAACTGTGAAGAGTCTTATGACCCCACAAACAAGATGTTACCATCCTCTTTCTTTCCATTTCAGACCAGAGTAGTGAACAGAGGAGTAGATTCAAAGGCATGACACACCTATTCTCTTCTCTGTTCTGCCACTGAATGGTATGCAGCACTGTCATAATGGAAATGGAAAGACTTGATCAACGAGAAAAATTATAAATTAGCACTATTTTCACAAAAATGAAATAAAACTCAATAAACCAGTGGTAAAGGAACGATAAAATATTCTGAATAAACATAGGTTCATGATCCACAACAGCAACAAAAAACCATTACCAACAACAGAAAACAAGCAAACGCAACAAAAACCAAACCCAAAACCACTAAGATAAGATGAAAAAACATGATTTGGACTACAAAATTACAAAGGAATTATTTTCGGGTATTTGTAGCAGTCACATGCTGCATTCCTCATCCCAGCTTCCATTTCCTTGTAAATTGACAGTCAAATTAATTTTTAATTGTGATCTGCAGCTGACCTATCTAGGACATAAGTGATTTCAGTCACACCTGTACTGATCTTTGTCGGATTCAACTGAATCCATCCATGGCATCCTTTCCTTGCTGTGTTTCCCGCTGTTTTGTGTTTATGATGTTAGAGTTAATTTTTATCCTCTGAAATCAAAATCCTTCTGTCACTCTGTTATCTTTAACTGTGTTTACTGAGGATGAACTCTTGGATACAAGACACACAAGAGATCTAGAAGACAAACATTCTTATACAATATTTAAATTGTTGTATATTTAAAAATTTCCAAAATAAATGACAAGAAAAAGCACTAAGATGAAAAAAAATAAACAGTAACTTGATTTAAAAACTCGGCAAATCAAAAATGAGCTACAGTGAACATTTACTCAAAGTGGGTGAAGTACAAAAAGTAGACCCTTGCTGAGGGTGAACCTTTCTGCAAACATGCGGAAGGAAGAGGTGTGCAGTGGGATTGCCACAGTCCCCAGCAGTTGCCAGCCCATCAGCTGGGCAGGCTGTGACATGTGGATAATGTGGTGCTTTCCTCTCCACACCAGACTCATTTCCTCCAGATGTGAAGAGGGCTACAGAGTTATAGTGTCTTTGAACCCTGCGATGGTCCGATGGCTTGTAGAGTTTTTTTGGCTTTGGCTTAGTGGCATAAACCACCAAAAAGGTGGCTTGAATGACCACCTTTCTTTTCCAGTATGAATCTGTCATCATGGCAATTAGACAAGGCTCACAGGCTGGAACCTGTGTAGCATAGAAAGTATCAGACTGCTGGCAAGCCACTGGCCAGGATGGACACTTGTTTGGAATGTATTTCATTTTTCTTCTGAAGACAACCACATATAATATCCCTTTCAAGGAAATCATGAAACTCTAATAGTTTTCCCCTGGGTTTAGGGGGAAAAGTGTGGGAGATATATGGTGAGGCAAAGATAATTTTTAGCCCTTTTTTTTTTTTGTATTTTGCAACAACTTGTGGAAATTCAGTGGTTGGATATAAAAGAAAAAAAAATATACAGATTCCTCTTACATGCTGTTTGTTAGGACAGGAAACATACCAACGCTAAAAAATTGGAGAGTTTTAAGGGAGGACAAAAGAGAACTCTAAAATCAGAAACAGTTTAGTTCAAACATATAACCTGATAAAAGGGCGTGGGTGTGTGCCTGTGTGTGTATGTGTGTAGACCTACACAGGTCTGGGTTTGTAATTTATGGCTTTCAGTGTATTTAGACACTACCCTTAGCTAGAATTTCACTTGGTGGCCTTGACGGAGAATATTTGTGTGACTGAGTCTTTAAAGCTGCTTTTTTTTTTTTTTTTTGCTTTGGGCTGGGGTTTTCCAGTTTCAGCTTTGTGTAGTACCTTGCATATGCTCTCTGTTTTCTGTCTGATTATGTTAAGAGACAGAAAGTCAAGGTTCCCTTAGCTGTATGCCAGACCTACATCTATTGTTTACCATCATGTGCTGTGCTCCACGTATCCAGGTATCTCTTGTAGCAATGAAGATAGAGAAATGGAGGAATTCATACTATCCTGGCCAGCTGGCTTGCCAAGTTGTATATTTCAAGTCACACATTACTTTAGAAGTGACTAAAGAAGTCTAGTGTTTTCCATTAAAGCATGAGGATAGAACTATGGCTGGTCTTTAGGGTTAATTGTTTCCATACAAAGTACAGAGTCTCCTCACAGATCAGAGACCAAATGGCACAACATGAAAAAAATTTCATAATGTATCTTAAATCATTATTCATTCTGAAATGACAATTGCTGTTTAACAAAACCATTTGCTTTTGTGTGTGGTTAAAGGAAGCTGGATTTATACGTTCCTGTACAATCTTTATTAATGAGTTCCAGATATTTCAACCAAAAAAAGCCCAGTTTTCCAAAGAGAGGTAAAATATAAGGAGAACTTTGTGACATTTGGTGTCACGAGTTGCAGTAGCTACCCACCTAAACTACAACGTACGTCATGCCTAGTATTTAAACACACACTAAAGGTTTACTATGTAGTAAATTTTCTTTACACTTGGGTGCAATGCAACTGTGTTGGACTCAATGATCCTTATGGGTCCCTTACAACTTGAGATATTCTATGATTTTGTATATGCTGCATTCCATTCCAAAGCTGTTCAGTGTTATATATGTTTACTATGTCCTTAATAAAGCGGACCCAGAAGACATTATCAATTTTAGAGGAGTGGGGGAAAAAAAGTTAGTTTTTTCTTTTGTATGTTTTACATTTTCACTAAAAAGCAAATCCTCAAAATGGAATTGTATGACTCATCATTTACTGTATATTTAAATGTGAACAAAAACGTAGAAGCAGCTAATTTTTCAATTCATAGTTAAAAAATCAAGTGATGGGTTTTCCTAGATGCTTGTCACAGAAGCTGGGGAAGACCATCACACTTGCACCAGCAAGGAATGGGTGAAGAGGGCATCACTCTCCCGACAGCTTCTGTAGTAACTCATGCTCTTCTCTGCTGCTTGCAGTTAAAGAATGTATGTGCATAGTTGTGAAGTACCTGTTCCACTGTATCCTAAAATGGAACCAGCTGTAAGATTGTGCTGTTCTACAGACGTAAAATCTCTGCTGTTTCGAGGTCTTTTCATACATGTGCACAAAAAAAGTTTATCCTTGAAAGCATGCAGCTTAAAAGATAAATTTGCTTTTCTTAAAAAAAGTACATAAATAGCCTTACTCTTTAGAATAAGAAATATAATGAGGAGTATTAAAAAAAGCCACAACCTATAACACCTTAAATACTAGTCTGTTCTCTTTGTAAAATAAAGGAATTTGGACTTTTATCTGGTTTCAGGACCATAAATAATACTCATGATCTATTAGGGCAATTCATCAGTATATGCTTATATGACCAAGTATAATGAAAAAAGATGAAAAAAAATATTTTTTTTAAATATTACAGCTTTATAAAGTACAGTTTGAAAAGGAAATCACCTGATTTACACACTAAAACTAAAATCAATATTTTATAGCATCTGAATCTTATATACTCTATGTTACTACTGAGAGTTAAGGGAAAAAAACCCATCATCCAAAGTCAGGGAGCCAGGCAAGCAAAATCTGATGGAAGGTACATGTTCCTGACCACTGATGAACTGGCAACACACAGTATGTGTGGTATTATGAAATACTGAACAAGTCTCAGACCCAATAAAACTCTACCTTTTATTTTTTGTATATGTGACTGTCTCCTGCCAACAAGGGACAAGCTATATTAACCACTTACTCTGTTTACCTATTAGGAAAACATGGTTCCCCATGCTTCTGTGCATTTCTTATCCATTTATTTGAGAAGCTGCTTCTTTCCTTGATTCCCTGCCACAGCAGTGGGACAAAGTGAACGATCTTGCTGCCTTTTGACGTGGTAGAGTTGTTCCTGTTCATTTGTGCCTTTCGAGGAGTGAGCTCCAGGGTCACGGGCTGTCCTTCGGGCAGCTTTGTTTCCTGCACTCGCAATATTTACTTGAAGAAGACAAGTCCATCCTTCCAACAGGATGTAAGTGATGTGGGAGTCTCACAGTATGAAGTGCACTTGGTAATTGAAGCCAGTCCTGCTTAGGGCTTTGAAAGGAAGCACGAAGCCTTGCATTCAACTGAGTTGTCAATGGGGCACCACTGAAGAGAAAAAAGACAGATTCTTGTGTTCTCTGTGGTCTGTGTCACTGCGTAGATGGGCTGCTGTGATTTGAAACAGCTGTAAATGTGATCTGAATGCTGCAGAATTCTGATTGCTGTTTCAGTCTCTGTCTGGCTTTTCTCTGCAGTCCTACATCAAGGCAAGATGGTGCAAAGCAGGAAAGGAATCCACGGACAATAATGAATGCAGGAACAGGGGTCCAAATCTCAGCTGACAGCTCTTAACATATATCATGAAATATCTTGTCACCTGTTTTCAGACTTGTATGCAGGCAGTCTATAAAAATTTGCACAGAGAAAATAGTTGCTCTTCTTCTAGTGAAGATTCTCTTCTGAATAAACATGGTGCTGTTTTTAGTGCCACATGTACATATGCAGTGTATCACCCACATTATGTTTGTTGTTCCAGTTGTTGCCTTGCTGAAAGCACTAACTGCTCAGAGTAATTCAGCATTAATGTAAAATTTTAATTACAACCTTATGTTTCTGAGAAGACACTAAATAGATAGAAGACAGGTTATACTTTTTCTTCACTCTGGCTGGTCTTAACTCCTCCACTGAGATGAATAGCCCTATGGACTTGCTCTCAGGGCTTGAACTGTCAACTCATTGAAGTCACTGTCCTCCATAAACATATCAGAGTCTATGGACAGTTTCAGAAAAACAAACTGGTGTATGTGTCCAGTGGCACTGTCATTCACATAAGGATTTTTACAGACTTGGAGTACTTGATGAATTACAGGTAGTCCTGTAGACCATTTAGTTGTTATAGGTAAGCCTGAAGTGAAGAGCTTTCCTGGATCAGGTGTTGCCTGGGTAGACAAGAAGTCAGCTAAACTAATTCTGGCTCTATGACATCTCTGTTTAAAGTGTGCCATAACGTTGAGTAGTGGTTCTGCCAGCTGAGGCAGATGGATGTGAAAATGTCCAGATTTCCAGCCTGCTTCCAGCTTCCCCTTCTTGGCTCACTTTACCCTTTGTAGCGTGTGTGAAACCCTCCACATCTACACTGCAGATCCAGGAGGCCCTAGGACAGTCACCAAGCGTGAGTGATCCATATTTCCCAACCCTGGGTAGTGACGTGATCTAGGTCTTAATGCTTATAACAAAGGCATTCATACAAACCCATATGAAGTGATAATAAAAATGAAAGCTGCATCTGCAAAGCAAATGTGTGGAGCTTTTCAGAAAGTTTGGTTTCTTGCTACGATGAACAGCAAGAGAAGTCTCCGAGAAGCTTACAGGAAGGCAAGAAAAAAACAAATACCCTTCCTTTTCCTACATATGCCTTTGTTGTAATAACTAATCTTGATCAAATGTGTCTCTGCCATTTTTCTCTGTTTCCCTCTTATCTTTCATAGTGAGGAGATCAGCTGTGACTTAGTTACATCTGCAGTTATTTCTTTTCTCTCAGATTGTATTTGTTTTAGTTAAATGGAAACCCACTCTCTATCTGGTTTGCTGAGACAGCTGCTCCCTTGTGATTGATAGCATTTGACTTTCATGTTTGCATACCTGTGGCTGATGTCTCTTGCCTTGCATGACATCAAAGGGAGGCAGCATTGGCTGGCATCTTAATTCGTGGCTCATGTTCTCTGCGCTTGGCTGGGCCAGGAACACTGCACTTGCTGAGTTTTCTTCCTGTCACTGTGTGTGTGCTGGATGACCTTGGCCACTGGCATCCTCCCACACAGGGAAGGTTCCCTGATGTCGGGGGCGTTCCTCTGCTTTCATCTTCTGATGTCCATGAGATAAGGCTGGGCGCACGACAGTTTGTTATTTTTGCTGAGCCTTTAATGATGTGCAACACTTTTCTTGGGAGCGGGCTAGTGTGGGGGTGAAGACCTCAGGTCTGTTCAAAGATTCAGGTCATATGACTAGAACTGAGCTTGTCAAGGCTTGTACAATGCAGGCTGTGCTGTGATATAAAGTGAATTGAGCATTACTTGTGCACTCAGATGTTGAGAAGAGATTTCCAGGAAATGTCAGGATCATCAAATATTTACATTTTGGTAATGCCTCGGGCACCAGCTATGACTTCAGCTTCATCCCAGAAACGATGTAAATGTGCAAAGAGTGTGTACTATGAAAAAGCCTAGAGCACCACAGAAAAGGTATGAAAGAAAGGAAATCCTGCACCTATGCTGGCAAGCTATTCTAGGAACATAGAATTGGGAAGGACCAACTCAGTCACTGAGCTGAGTGCACCACAGCCATGTACAACAAGATGTCAAGTGTTCACAGACAGCATCTACTTTAGAGCGGAGTTCAACACATGAATTGTGTGCCTAAATGCCCTTAGTGTGAGACCCAAGATCCAGCAAAGAGATTTAGGATAATCTTGTCTAACATTTCAGGGAAATGTTTCTTCAGGGAAGAAAAATCTCTACTTAATGCCCTGTCTACTGAATGAAGGTCCTGCAACTGCATGAGGGCAAACCCAGATATCAAACAGGCTTGGTGGAGAATGAATAGAGATCAGCCCTGGAGAGTAGGACTTGGGGGTATTACTTGATGGGAAGCTCAACATGAGCTGGCAATGTGCACTGGCAGTCCAGAAAGCCAACAGCATCCTAGGCTACATCCAAATCTGCATGGCCAGCAGGTTGAGGTGATTCTTCCTCCCTACTCTGCTCTGTGAGACCCCACTTGGAGTACTGCATTCAGCTTTGGGGCCTCTAGCATAAAAAGGACATGGATCTGCTAGACTGGGTCCAGAGAAGGGCCACAAAAATGATCAGAGGACTGGAGCACCTGCCCTATGAAGGCAGGCTGGCAGAGTTGGGGTTGTTTGGCCTGCAGATGAGAATGTTCCAGGAAGACCTTGTAGCAGCCTTCCAGTATCTAAAGGGGGCTTACAAGAGAGCTGGACAGGGACTTTTTACAAAGCCCTGTACTGGTGGGACAAGGGGTAATGGATTTAAACTGAAAGAGGGTATATTTAGGTTAGATATTAGAGAGAAATTCTTTCCTATAAAGGGTGGTGAGGCACTGGAACAGGTTGCCCAGAGAAGCTGTGGACACCCCACCCCAGAAGTGTTTAAGGTCAGTGNCAAGAGAGCTGGACAGGGACTTTTTACAAAGCCCTGTACTGGTGGGACAAGGGGTAATGGATTTAAACTGAAAGAGGGTATATTTAGGTTAGATATTAGAGAGAAATTCTTTCCTATAAAGGGTGGTGAGGCACTGGAACAGGTTGCCCAGAGAAGCTGTGGACACCCCACCCCAGAAGTGTTTAAGGTCAGTGTAGATGGAGCTCTGAGCAACCTGGTCTACCCATAGAAGGGGGGTTGGCAAAATATGATCTTTAAGGTGCCTTCAAATCCAAACCATTATGTGATCCTAAGATGATGAATGGATTACAAACACCTCTGTCTATTCTAGGCTTACTACCTCTATGGCTACTTCCACTCAAAAGGATGGCAGGGATGGTAGGTTGTAAGTGGAAAACACCTTCAGCACCTTGCGTCTCTGGTCTCTGCCTGCTCCTTAGCCCTAGGAGGTTCGACTCCCCAGTACGAGATACCAAGAGAGTGACAGTACTAAAATTCTGTGAGATTTTCTGTGTGAAAACACTGTTTAAATCTCCAAGGCAAGTCAGAACAAATTGGAATTAGAAAGGCAGTATTTCTAGTCCCTGTGCTTGCAGATAGGGAAGAGACTTTCTGCTCTGTAGAATACATTAGATTTTTCCAGCAGTGATATGGTACAGAATACATAAATAATCTTGATGGAAAACTGTAGCTGAGACAGATAAACTGAAGACAGATAAATTTCAGACTGTGAAGGCCAAATCCTTATAAATCCTGCTTAAGTATGGCATTGAAGCATGTACTCAACTCAGTCTGGAGAGGAAATTTCAAATCAAAGCACTTCCTACTGTCTTTTTGAACCATCCCAGTTCCTGGCCATGACTGCTGAGTATCCCAGTGTAGAAGCCCAATTCCTTCCAGTAAGAGATGTTTCATACAACCGCCTGTAAAAGTGAGATAGCTCAACAAATTTAGTATTACTTCTGGAGCTGGGAGGCCGCCTCATAGGTTCTACTATACTGTTACAGCATCATAACTCCCTCTGTTAAAAGTCTCCATCTACAATTAAATGACTAAAAAAGTTCCATTAGGAGAAACTTGAAATTTTGTGAGAGGATACCAGCCAATTACTTAAAGCACAGTATCAGTTTTCCTCGAAAAAAATCCCAAAGTCTTCATCAAATTCAGACCCAATTCATTATTACTTCTACAGAAGTTATTTGAGTGTAGCATTTAAAAACACAGTTTTAAAAAGTTATACTTCCTTGCAAAAGATCTAAGATATATATGTGATATGCAATTGATAGGGCATTCACAACCAAAGGGACTTGGATGACATTGTTAGTTTCTTATAATCTTGGAGTATAAAACTAGGAAATCAGTGGTCTGTGGATAAATATATGATCTTCCTGTTTTCTCTGCTCCTAGAGTCCCAGGGTTTCGGTTGCACAGCATCAGGTTTTGGCTAGTAAATCAATGAGGTTTGCCTGGTTGTAAGTGGAAAGATTTTGGCCTAGATTTTGTGTTTTGTGTAATCTGAGTTTTTTGGTTGAAACCTTCAAGATGCAAAAACTATGTGGGAAAGCAAGCCTCTTTACTTTTGGTAATATCTTCACATCTGGCCCAGACCACCACTGATTAAAGATCTTTTCTGTCTTCTGCTAGATGTTGCAATTTATGAGAGAAATACAGATGGAATCTGCTCAATTCCAGCTCTCAAAGATGCATCTCACTGGTGATCCACCTCAAGGCTGACTAACGAAAAACCCAGAACTGCTTACTCTGCCAAGAGTGTGGGATTCTTAAGGGTTACTCTCAGAAAAATGCTCGTTTGTCGTCTTGGTGCCCTTACCGGACTTCTTCTGAGACAAATATCTCTGGTTTCCAAGGTTCTGTTCATAAACATAAACTTCACTTTACATTTTGTAAAAATAGAGAAAAAAAATATACCATATTACAAGAAACCACAAAGAGAAACCAAGAGAGCATGTTAGCAGAAGAAAAAACATAGCATCTCCACATGAATATTGGTCTTGGCATTGCAATGTGGTATCACTGATCTTTTTAAAATATCTCAAATTACTGCTCCATCAGTATTATTACCTGCAGGGGAGGAGACAGAGAGAATAAGTTAGTGGCATAGTTCAGAAAGACAAACTGTCAGAAAAATTGTAATGGATAAGGGTAGAATTTTAAAAATTGTGATTATCTGATATATTTTATCCCTTTTAAGTTAGAAATTAGGTCCAAGAAAATCACGTCATCTGCCTTTGCATACAGTGATAAAGAAACCCAAGCATTTGCGTTTTGTGATTTATCCCATCTGTCCTAAACATGATTTACTGTTGGGAAAGGCTTGTTTCTACCTCTTGAGTCTAGGTGGCTAATGCAGCCTGGATGGCCAGTTTTTAATTAGGTTAAGTATGACAAGATTAATTTCACCCTGGATGTTTCTGGAGAGTTCACATTTCTTCATACCAGTGGCATTTAGCAATCAAACTAACTTGATGAAGTGGGTTCAGTTGTACAATAAGCACTTTAGCTTAGCAGAGAAATGCACAGTCATTCACTTCAGCCTATACCTTATTTATAAGAAGAGGGATTATGACCAGCAAAGCAGTGATGCTGATATGGGTTTCATGTTCCTGGTAGGTAACACATTAAACGTGAATTCCTACAAGAAAAAAACACTTTGGGAGTAAACATAAATTTTAAATGTATATACAAATTAATGCCTTGAAAGAGTAGGAGATGATATTATCTCTTTACAGAATATTACTGAGACCATTACTGCTATCTGTTTCCAGCTCTGTTACCTTTCCTTCAGAAAGGATAAACAAAACTAAGAAAAGAAGCTAGAAGTGCTTACATTACTGAGTAAAAAATAGCATGCTGTAAGACTCAGAGGTTTTATTTTGAGTTGATCCAGAATATGATTAAAAGATTACTTCCTCACCTTCACTGAGAAACAAGGAGGGAAATTAAACAGTGGGCGAAGGTCAAAATGAAACTCTGTAATGGCAAAGTATTTTTGCTAGTTAATTGACCACTGCTTCTTTTGAGCTAGTTTATTTGAGATCTGGCAGATTTCCAATGGGAAATCTTTCCAATGGTTTTCCTTAAGAGAGGGCTGATAGTGTGACAGAGATGTTAGAAAAGACGCAGATCACATCCCTTTACAAAAGCGAGGAGATTTTTTTCCAGTCTAGCATTGGCATGCATTCATTTCTCCAGAAAAATAAGACTAGCCTAAAAAGCTTTGGTAATTAAAGGCTTACTTCAGACCTGAAATGTATAAAGTTTTCTCACTTCTCTGTGCTGACCTCTCAAATCCCAGTGGAAATGTCCTCACTGTAGATTTTCACTATTTCTGAAATGTGCTATGGTGCCACAGCATTGAGAGATACTCTTGTTCAGCTGTGCAGAAAGCAGATGCCAAACAGCACTGCTCCCATCCCCACTCTGCCCCATCATCTAGACTTCTGTCATGAAAAGTGTGTACATCTGGAGGAAGCATCCTTTCCTGGGGGAGTAGAGCATCTTGTTTTAACATCAAAACACAAATAATTGTGTGCATGTGTGTATGTACACAGATACACTCAGATATGTGTGTATGAACTTACAGGTATCAGTAGCTCCTCTCAGCAAACAGAAGACAGCAAACATAACTTTCAAACCTAGCGTATTCTTCAGTTAACTAAGGCAATGACACAGTGAGGCAGATATATTTTCATCATTTTAATCTATCCACAATGTCTTGGAGTAAATATTTAAAAGCAGAGAAAAGGACAGGGATTACTTCCATTCTTAAGGCCCTTTCTCAGCCAACATTTCTGAGATCTTTTACAAGAAGATACATCTATCTTTGTAAAATTATGCCAAGCATTGGCCATTTAAACTCATTTATCTACCATACAATCATATTTTGTACAGTGTTTCTTAATAAAGAAACTATTATATAAATAATGCTAAATAAAACACAAATCAGCACATACCTTTGAACTAAGTAAAGGGGTAGTAAGGGAAAGACACTTGAAGAGTCCTAATTCACTTGCAAGAGAAGAGGAAAAAGAATGAAGGGCAAAAGAAAAAGAGGAGATTGCTGTAAATTTTTTTTTTAAGTGTCTGATTTAATTCCCATGCATATCGGTCAGATTCTTTTTTATGACTTTGAGATACGGATAAAACTTCCACAAAGTACTGTGTGTTTCTTCCCACACGGTAACAAGCTCCTTTCCGATTTATATCCTAAATTAACCTCACCAACAAAAATAGCCCAGCGTGACATCTGCAAAGGTCAGGGACAGAAATCCCGTCTATTGGGAAGGCTTGCGAGGTCACCTGCACGTGGTGGACATCCTGAGAAGGCACAAGGGCAATGAACATGTAGCTCAGCTTCCCATGTGCTTCATCAGCTATTGTTCTAAACACAATTAGCTGATAAAATGATTTCTCCAGTAAAGCAAGTAGAACATGCTGAGTGATTGGAGAGACGCAAAAGGTGAAAAATACCTTTTCTTAACTTTTTCGCCTGCTAATAACTATTTCAGAAGCAAGATGCTTTAGAAAATTCTTTTCTTTTATCGACAAAAGGAAAGTGGCAGCTTTTTTTTTTCCCTCTCCATAACAACTATTATGCTTGCTAGATGTCTGTTCCTTTATTATCAGCCAAGGACAGATAAGGCAAACATGTAATATCCATGGTGCTACCAGCATTTGCTGGGACTAAATGTTTATTTGAAGGACAATACAGAGTTCCTTCTACTGGTCTGAGTATTCATGCTGAATTAAAACCCTACGCACTTACAAATGAGGAGATTAATTTGCTCTACAATTATTTGCTGCTTCAGAACAATAGCAACAACATGATTCCTGTAGTTATATGTTGTCATAACCATTAGACAATGACTTCTCAGCCAAATTATCCAACTCAGAAGAACTAATAGAAATTCTTTGCTGCCAAAGGATTGGCACTGACAAAATGTAGTCTTTTGCTTCTGAAAAGTCTTTCTGCTAAAAACCTGAGAGTGTACAGGTATTCTTAGTAAGAAGAGCACAAAATGAGGAGGTTAAAATTTATTTGAATTTAATAAGAAGCTACCAGAACCTATGCTGTCAAAAACTTGTTTGCTAGGTTTTAGAAAGCTTGAGAACTTAAACATAGTTGCTGTTATGATTTTTACTGCTTCCTGTTTAAGGGCAAGACAAGAAGTGGAAATTGCTCAAAAATAGCTTCTTGGAAGTTGCTTCCATACCAGACTGAGAGTGTTTTTGCAATATTTCCAGTCCTGTTTTCTGTATCAACAAATTCTCATAAATAGTACATGAACAGCATGTCGCTGATTAGAACCACACCAAACTTGTAAACCTTGGATCCACTCGCAAATGAGATTTTAGTGTTTGAACCTCAAAGTGTAACTGATAAGTTAAAAGCAACAGATGAGTACAAGTCCTTGGAGGTATCAGGGTGGAAGATAAAGCTTTTTCAACACAAAGAATGGTTCCTCACTTAGCCCTAGCCTGAAACATACATGGCCATTTGTATTTTCTGAGTGCTCGAATGGTTGCTAAAAAATGCTTTCTCCTGAATAATAGCATTTTATTTCCAGAGAATTATGTTTTAAAATATTTTCTTTTCAATTATAAACTGTGTAATATGATCCTAATTAATAGACGTATAAAAGTGAGTGATGAGATTTATATAAATCACCAGCAATATCTGGCAAGATAATATAGGGGAAGATATACACAGAAATGAAGGAAATCAATTGTCCTTTACGGCCTTTTTATGTTCTCAATTATCAGAGAGGCAGTATGGCTCATGCAATCCATCTAAATCTCATTGCACCACTGGGGACCAAACAGGACTGACTCAAAACCCTGTCCATCCCATAGTATTATATTCTTCATAGGCATAAAAATCCTATTGTCTATTTTTTAAGCATTTTCCTCTGTGCATCTCTTCAGGACAGTGAGGCAAACTTAGTTTAAAGTAAATGGTAAAACAATAAGAAGTAGAGAGACAAACAACACCAGCATGGTTCTCGTGACTGCTGTATATACACTGTGACAACTAATGTCACCCACACACCAGCCTTGTCCTGGAGCTTGCTGCCTGTGAAGATGCACAATGTTTTAATGGACCTGACCAAGACCACTGTTATCACATTTTTCCCTGTCCTCAAATGCTCTTCTTCCCTTCTCTTTGTTCTTATTCATTTTCCTGCATCCCCCGGTAGAGCAAGATATTTGGGGTTTGAGTTCCATGGCTTCTGCTTCATGGTATTTGTGGTAAAAACCAAGTCTGGCGTCTGTCTTAATAGTCAATCAGCTTGTTTTCTTTTTCTTCAGAGAGCCCGAGGTGGGAAGGGGGAGAACCTCAACAAAACCTAAATGTCTGAGGTGAAATCTTTTGGCAGGCTGACTTTATTCAGCATTTGTTTGTTCAGTTCTGATGCTCAACCAGGCATAATAATCACTAGGGTGACTTTGGAGGATTAAAGTCTTAAGGCCTAGTGGATTAGTATGTTCAAACCTACATCTTTCAGCTGTCAGACAGAAGAAGGGTTGCTTCAGGAGTAGAAATTTTTTGTAAGTGCTTGCATGCAGAGAGCCCAATTTGTCAAAGTATTGAGCAGCTCCCAAGAATTAAAGAATTTATCTTTCAGGCTGCCTGGAGAAGTGGAGAAGGATTATCTCCAGTTTATAGTTGTGGAAGTAAAGCACAAACGGATTAAATTACTTGTTTCAGGTCACACACAGGGCACTCAGGCTGCAGGGGCACTTGCTGATTTGGAGCAGAAACAAAAGAAAGTGGTCCTATGAGTTTCTTCACTAAGAAAGTGGTCCCAGGAGGTACTTCACTTCCCCACCTTGTACAAGTCTTTCTTGCTTGTACAAGGTGAGGAAAACACCTTCCTTGTGCCTTTGCTTCCTGAAAGTTTTGGGAAGGTTTTGGTGAACTCCAGAGCCCATGATCTCTCAATCAAGGACTTTCAGTAGTGGTGCTGATATTAGCCATTAAAAACAGCAGAGAAAGGCATTGGCTTGGTGCCCTGGATGTAAAGAAGTACATCTTGGCTGAAAGAGGTGAACTGGGCAATTCACCAGAAGGTTTTATTACTGCCTCAGCCCACAGGTTTTCTTCAGTTAGACCTGTTAAGGGAAGGAATGCTAAGTAATTGGTAAAGACCAAAGCCTCTGGGAAAATTAAACTGGAGGAGTTAATCTCAGGTATTTTGCATGTGATATGTGAATCACAGCACTTGGTTTTAGTGCTGTGAGTAAGGGAGGTGTGCTGAAGTGCTGATATGTCTTTTTTTCTTCCAACTCTTCTTATTGTCAGTCAAGATTATATCCTTCCCACTTTTGAAATAGTTGACAAGGACTGCTGATCGTTCTGAAAACTCTGGAGGTCAGGCATATGTTTTCCATGCTGTCATTTTCTTGCTGTATTTAGAGGCTGTTGAGATTACATCAAAATATTTGGAAGATTTGGAATCTTCTTCTAGAAAAGAAGCATGGGAGGTGTACCAAATATACATGCTGCAGACAATTACAAATTTATTCTTTCAAATCTAAAATCTGCAAGGGTTTTCAGGGAATCCTTTAAAAAGATGTATTCAAAGAGAGGTAAATGAGATACTACATATTATGAAAAGAAAATAGAAAAGAAAAAAAATAAGGAAATCCTGAGTCTGGATATTTACAACCTTTTGTCACCAGAGACTCCTGTGCCGACGGACACATACAACCCTGTTGACATTGTAAAACTTCCTCTCCCATCTTTCTGTGAGACTGCCAAAAAGGAAACAAAATCATCTGGATTATCTGGAAGCCAAGGGCCTTAGCATTTCTCTCTGTATTATTGAGTTAAAGCTTGAGAACACACTGATAACACTCTGCTAATGCTGCCTTTTTCCAAGGATGTCCTAGTAACATCAGTAGAAGTCAAAACCATTTCATTTCAGTTACTAAAAGTGATGCAAACATAGATAAGAACACTCATAATCATTTGAATCTGGGAAAGGAGTCCTACATCTGTCTCCCCACTTCTTCATTTCCTTTCTTTTCTTCTAACTTCACCTACTCTCACAAGCATGAAGTCTTGTATCTGGATGTGCAGTTTTCCTCCTAAAACAAACTCTGACCTGTTTTTTCCTGATCACAATAGCAGAGAGAAGCAAAAAGCTATGGTTATTCCCCGTGGTGTGATGGTTGTCTAAACTTTAGAAAAATTACTAGTCTGTATAAGAGGTGTATAAAGCAACTTGTCTCACATCAGGTAAGATACACTCAGAGAAAGATAAAGTCTTAGGAAGGTAATATATTGACCCTGTATTCTGGTATGTTAATCATAGGAAAAGTGAAAACCACATGTTCTGAACCAGCCACACTTGTCTGGGTCAGAAAACTCGTATGGTTGCTGAGATTGCTTTTGAGGCTTCCTTTAAGAAGTCAGTACTTTACTGTATGTACTGCAATGCAGCAGGGCTGAGCTATTTTTCATTCACATGTGCAGGTAAGAGGTACTTAAAAATGTGGAAGGAGGTGAGCAATGGAAAAATTTCTTGTAACTGTGTGTCCTGCATGGGTTAAAGATGTTCCCAGTAATACGGCACTGGATTGATTTTAAGGATTTGCCTTTGCTTTGGGTAACCAACCTCTCTGCCTTTTACATGAAGCTGTGTTTGGAAGGTGTTTGTAAAGTTTTATACAGGTGCTGGAGAGACAATGGAGCCATGCAGTTCTTCACTTACCCAGGCTCCCTACTTTTGGCCTCACAGATGCCCTCAAAGCCAAAACTCACTGCGTGCATGCAGACAGCTGTCCTGCACAGGCAGTCTGGATCCCACCCCTTGGAGCACATGGCACTTGCTGCATTTAAACACACCACACTGCACTGACAGTCTTTAGTCTGTCTGCAAAGAAGTCAGGCAGTAGAAATGGAGGCAGGTAACGGAGCCCCTCTCTCCATCCTCCATCAGATTTTGCCCAGATGTAGCCACAATTTTATCCCACAAATTACTGATGTCTTTCATCAGTGCAAGTGAACAGGGTGTATCTCTCAAAAACTGCTTAACAGCAAGTGCATCAGAGTTTCATTTTTTTATCTCAACATAAATCTACAAGCATGGAAGAAAAAATAGGAAGAAAGCAAGTTTCCTCCTCCACCATGATATTCATTCATCACAAAGGTGACACCAGGAGAATATTCCGGTATATATTATAATATTATAAATTATTTTGTGGTGCACATATCATTTTTCAAATTGAAAAGAAGTCCACATAGTCATTTATTCATATCTGGATATAATTTTTAGGTCTGACTGAAAATCACCTAAGCTTCTTAATGCACTTAGGAATGATTCCAATGCATATGTAAAGGGATGGTGCTTCACTTTGGTGTTGTTTCTTTTTCAAAAGTCTTTGCAATATCATGATTTTTTTTCCATTAAAAGAGTAAAATCAATTTACTTCTGAATGTGTCCCCTTGGCAATACTGTACTTTTGCCAGTACTAAGATTATGTGAGCATGTCTGGAGCTTACTGGTGTTCTTTCCAGACAAACAGAAATTAGTTTATAAGAAAGAGAAGTGGCTAAAAACAGTTGATTCCTCTTTGTTGTTTCAAAGGGGCCTGTTGCTCTAAATAATTATATGTGTGTATTATGTACAGAAAAGTGTCCTCCCTCTCTCCAGATTATAGGTGTCCGATTTTTCATTGGAAATCGCATGTGTGATGATGCGGCCTCAACCTGTTCCAGTGGTATTGTAGGATCTGAAGAGTAAATGCAACTGTCAAATGAATCAAAAAGTGCCAAATTTTAAATGGAATATATTGCCAGGGTGATTCCACAGTGAGCTGCACCATATATCACTTAAGCATAAATTTTAATTCATGAGCTTTTATCAGGCTCTGGCTATGAGGCAGTGCCATATTGATAAATCTTTCTGTCAATCCACAGAAATTACATCAGTATACATAAATCAGAATTTTTTACTTCTTTAGGAAGCAAAAAATATTTTAGTACTCACTGAAGGACTTTGGAAATATGTATTTATATTACTATATTTTGGACTATATCCTCTTGTATCCTTTAAAGAATCTCCAGAAAGATTAGGACCAATGTCTGGGGATGAAAAAATTAAACAGTTAAATCTTTGCTCAGAAATTTCATGGACTGTAGAAGCAGAGGGCTGAAGAGTAAGGTATATGTGCTTGTTGTCTTCCCCTTTTGTTTTGTTTTTCTGTTGATCTTACCTGTCCCACTACATTAATTCATCTTTCAGAAAAAGAGAACAATGTGTGGCAATGTAACAATGTAATTACAGTAAAAAGGATGAGAAGAAATCCTTTTTAAAAGCACCTAAAAAGTAAATATAAACTCTAAAGAGCTCAAACCCACTAGAGCCCTTTCCAGTAGTTTAACAGCCTCCTTGAGAGAAAGGTTTCAGATTGGATCTCAGACCCAAGGTTTTCAGGTTGGACAGGAGGCTGCAGATGAAGTTTCAGCCTGTGCATGCTTCTAGGATGATGAATTATCAAATTAATTCCATCACTTCTGTCTCTCCTCATTTTTTACCAGCTACAGATATCCATGCATCATGAGGAACCAGTTGAGTGTAAAAAGAATTGATTAGCATAATTTTTTGTGCTGTGTAATTAAACAAACACTGTAATTGTCTGTAATTAATGAAAGTAAGAGGAAATCGAGCCTAGCAGGTAGAGTCATAGGTTTTCACTGCTGCTGAGGTAAAATGTTAAAGAATGCTAAATAGCCACAAAGAACTGAAGGGAAAATTTTGAGAGATGGATTCTGCTTCTGTCAAATTATCTGAGACTTCATGTATTGGGTAGAAACTGGGGGAAAAGAAACTCAGTAGGGTAACATTCAACAGACTAATACAGTGCAATACATGTTAACAGATCATATATATATATTTATATATGTATATACATACTATACAACATTTTGTTCCAGTCTGTGTTCGGTCTAACTGTGACTAAATTGTCACTAGGAACCAAAATACACAGCAAACCACAAATTGAAAATTAACAGATACGTGCAGACTTTTTTTTGCAGAGTTTACCATACGGTAAGAAAATATTCTCCTCATGTTTATAGGCTGGTGCTTGAGGCTAGAGTTGGATATAGAGTGAAGAAAGAAGGGGAGAAGAGAGGGAAAGGGAGATAGGGTTGGACAGAGAAGTAGAACATATCTGTGCCCTGCGGCCTGGAGTGCTTCCTGCATCAGGTGATATCAATAAGGGGACATAGTCTCAGCAGTGACACATCTATTTGGTTAATGAGGAATTAAACAAATAGCCTCCTCATATTCATGTAGACTTCGGCTGATCTGGTAATTTTATTCTGAAGCTTTGAGCACCAACCAGGCACCTGAATAGGAAAAGCAGTATTCCTTATTAATTTAACTGCTTCCTCACTTGCCTTGTAGTTTTCTCCATTTATCCCCTAATCTCTATATCTCTGCCTGGATTTCTTTGCACTGCCTTTCAGTGCCTACAGCTATAACACTGAAATTCTAGAACTGTGCTTTTGTGTTACAGAACACCTGGGCTGGTTCCCTATTAAGGTTTGTAGGAGAGTTGTGTTTGTTATTTAGACCTGGCTTTCATGAAGGCAGTCATACTTTAATGCATATCACATGAAAACAGAATTTGTATTAGAAATTACACAAGATGAAGGCCAAAGAAAAAAATAGAATAAGAATGGGAGAAAAAGTTTTATACTTTCTGTGTGGGTAAATCCAAGCATGATCAGCCAGGCAAAAACAACAGGAGGGAGATAAAGAGACGCAGAAACCCAACATAAGAAAGACTACAGGATATAAAAGGAGAACAGGAAAAAAAGAGTTTAAACCCTTGAGAAGGGGATCTAGTATTTAAAAAGGAGATCAGCATTGAGGCAAGACCAGGAAAAAAGAAAAAAAAGAAATTTATGAATGATAGGTGGAAGATAGAAAAGAGAGGAAAAACAACAACTGGCAAGGTTTTATGTATTCGTGACAAAGGAGAAAAGGAAGACAGAATTGTTCAGATATCAGACTAAATGGTTTGGAACACAGGAACAATTGAAAGCATGAGTTGAACACATACAAGTTGGAAAGGAAATATCATATATGATGCTTAAAAGTATTTCAAAGACTTTTTGGTTTTTCTCATACATATTGCTACTTACGAATTCAAGACAGAAATCTTGGAAATACGGTGAAAAAGAGGATTCTCACAATATTTTCGGGGCAGCTACCAGGAAGGAATGGAAGGCCTCTGAGAAAGGTTGTATTTACAGAAATTCAGATGAAAAATATGGAGATATATAGAAAACAGCTTTTAAATTCCACTTTCTGAGCTCAATTTGCCAGCTTTTGCAGGGTCAAGCAACATATATGAGAATAAAAATACAGAAGAAAGAGAACTCACAGAGATAAAACTGCACAGGTGCTGAATAGAGAATAATAGAAGATGGAAGAGAAAAGGGCAATAAAATATAATTACTCCAGTTTGATCTTTTATGCATGTCTCAACAGTGTGTGTACATATTCCAACCCCTGCGTTATGATCCTTTGCTTTCACTTACTGTCAATTTTCTAATGCAGGTATAAAAGAAATAACTGCATTCAACAATATAAAGGTGGCCATAAGAGAAGTTGTCTGAAATCACAATGTTCGGTCACTAAGCCATCTAAAGCAACAGAAAACACAATCTGAGTGTTGAACTGAACTTCTGGAGGATCACAAATGGAAGAGGAAGAATTTGGGGAACTAAAACTGGATGACCTGAGTAGTAGGGGGAAAAATGTAGGAAAAATATATGATGTGTGTTTGAGAATATCCAGAATATTCTCTGTTAAACTGCTGTCAAATTTTAAATTTAGAAAGAGAAGGAATTTCCTTGGATGAATACTTAAAAATAGAGCTACATATCACAGACTTAATATCTGGCAGGCTTCTGATTAAGAGCTATGACAGTGCCTTCCTTTCAAAGATAACCTGAGCCAAAGAAATGTAACTTTTTCTTTAGAAGCCAAGGAGAAAGTTAATGAGTCTTTCATAGCCTTACAAACATAATCCTAAGATACCAGGATCAAATGATATGGCTCCTAATTGAGCAAATCTCCCATGTATTTGCCTTGTGATCAATCATGAACCCAACACATGAGCAATCACCACTTAATGATGCGAAATCTGTTTCTGGACAGCTTTGAACTCTGTAGGGGAATGGTACAGATACATCAACATTCCTCCCAAAAAGATGTTTTGGACAAACTCCAGCTTGGCAGGTTTTACACAACACTTGCTATCTGATGAATACAATAAACAGAAAGCAACCACTCTTTACAAAAGAACATTAATGGTCAATGTGAAAGGATAGCCTGGATGGATAAGGAAAAGTTTATCCACATGAATAATGTTAGCTATAAAACCACACAGAGTAGGCTTTCCGTGTAAATAGTAAACTGAAAAACAGGTTTCAAGGACTCTTCTGCTCCAATTGCCTATTGAGTGGAGAAGTCTCCCTGAAATCCTTTGCTAAAATAATTTAGTTCAGTTAAATCACATTACTTATCAATATTTCTATTCTGTGTAATAGCAGCAGCATTTATATGTTTTATTCAGATATATAGCTTTGCAGAGTCATTGCTCTGTGATTTGCAGTAAACTATTCTGTAACAGGATCGGTTGAAACATACAAATGAACATGTAGAAATGACAGAATCAAACTCTAAAAATAAGGATGAGTTTTCCATATTTAAAATTCTTTTTTCTTTCTTTATGAGTGACTACTCAGCTACAGGATTACTCACAGTGTGCCTGGTACTCAACCAGAACCAGCGTGCCTGGTTCTGGAACCTGTTAGTCATCTGCATGATGCATTTCCTAGAAAAGATGAAGGTGTCCTCTGGCACGGACTGCACACTGACAGAAGCAGGTGAAACACTGAAGGGAAAAGCTGTACGCTGCTTCCAATAACACTTGACAAAATGCTTGATAAAAGTAGATGCATATAATCCCATATATCCCTCCCAAACGCCATATCCATCCATGATTAAACTTCTTGTAAGAAGTTATGCCTCTGACCAACATCCTGTACTCTCAGTAGTGAGTAGTTTCCTTTTGGCTTTTTACCAAGAATAATAACCAATCTACAAACTGAATGAAAGCTATTCTAAGTCAATTGCCCCAAACTGAAAATGGTTATTAATCTCATTTCTCACACGGATTTCAGGAACTTCGCATCCCCTCTTTGAACTCTCAGAAAGGCAGAAGCATTTTCCAGTAAATATTTCCCATAATTGTTCAGAAAAGGGCACATTGAAATTCCAGACACCTTTACTTGTTGAAGTCAACAATGTTTCATTTGTGTTGCAAGTCTCCCTGGAAATTAAAACCAAAGGTCCCGGTTGCTACGCTCAGAGGCTAGCAGAGTTAGATGTTATGTGAGAACAGCAACATCCTTCTCCAGTGTCACGAGTCTGGTTTATAGAAGATGAGATTGTGGCATCATTTTTGAAGTGACACCAACTTTCAAGATACAAGAGCAAAGAACAACTTTATCCCCTATGAGTCCCTTTTCCCCCTTTTGTCAAGAAAACTCATTCTGAGTTCTGCAAAAGCTGCTGAGTAGTGGTTTATTTCTTGATATCCAGAGTAAGAAAATTCACTGGTGCTATATATAATGAGAACACTTTAATTTGGATTATTCTAAATGTTTACTGAAGACAAAGACCCAAAGCATCCAAGCTGATGTTATATCAGACAGCCTTTGATCACTTCCAAAGATGGTTTCAAAAGGGTGGGCATAAGACCCACAGCAAGCACCAGAGTCCTCAGTAGATGGCAGGCCATAGATACATGTCAAGAAGCAGACCCCTGCTGTGATTTAGAGCTTAACTTTGCTGACTAGCAATGAAAAACTTTATCACAGTAGTCAGTCTGCAGCTTGGGCCAGCCTCCAAGTCCAGTTTTCACATAGGGAGAATAGTCTAGGCAATCTCTATCAGTGGAGGAACACAGGCTCCACTGGAATGAAATTCAGGGTTCTCACTTGTCCTTCTTTTCCTCCCCCTTCTGTTACTGACAAGGTACATTATCAGTCTCTGGCATAATCAAGATATTTACACAGAGAAACAATGCCTCCTGCTTTGCCCAAGCAACACCTTATGTTTGGTTGATCAGAGCAAGGCAGAGTAATGTCCATGCACTTGCCTGTTTCCATTCTGCAGCTATTTCTGTTCTGCAAATACATTTCCCTACCAATTATCATTCTGTTTGAGCCAATAGGAAATTGTGATAGCTATTTGAAGCTCAGGATCTGAGCTACTACCCAAGAAGACCTCCAAGAGTCTTCCGAGTTCTGACCCCAGAGCCTTTCTTTCTTACCTGTAAATGGCAGAATTTATGGCTCTAATGTGGGCTATGCAAAATCCATCCAACATCTATCCTCAAGATATCTATGTTCATCATAGCAGTCTCACCTCTAGGGATTTTAAAATTTACTGATACATAAATATTTGAAAACAATGTTAAACAGACATATCTGGGTATTTATTTATAAGTTCTTCCTTAAACCAGCTTCCTCTCACCATTTACCATATCTCATCCTGTTCCCCAGCATAGCTTTTCTCACATCTGAAACAACAAAACATGCATTTCTAGTTGATATCAGATTTCAGTGTCTTGGGATTATGTTGTCAGGAGACAACAGATGAACCGTCCCATTTTCTTACTGCTCATGGACAAAGATTCATGGATACCTGAAAAGACCTTTACTTTGGGATGACTGAATTAATCTCACTCATTTATAAACTGGGCCTGACTTATGAGAATCTAGAATAAGTCTGAGTTAATATTTTGGGGAGGACATGGAAATGGCTTAAATACGTATAAATAAATAGCTTTCTGCAAATAAATAGTATTGACTCTAATTTTGGTATGTTTCATTGTAAATGATATAAAATATTATTCCAATAAGTCCTACAGCAGGACTTGAGCCTTATCAAAACTGAAAAATGAATGGACTTTTGACAAACAGACATTTTTGGTAGAAAAAATGTTCTGCAAACCATGCAAACAATTGTATGTGTAATCTTGTAAAACACTTCTTAAGCCCCAGTCCTCTCCCATGTCAGGCAGTATTTTTTTATCATCATGGCAGAGCTGGTAGAGTTGCACTTCATGCACAAAGTAAAAAGCCTTTTGAAAGCTGACTAAAGTGCATGAACCTTACTTTTCTGATCTCAAGATAAAAGGCAGCCCCTCATTTCTTAGGTAGTGTTATTTCTATTGCTGGCATTCCATCAACCACAGGAATGTGTGGCACACAAAGCAAATAAGCTACAAGCATATCTAAACACCACCTTCTGCCTCCCCTCATTGTTATGAGAATGGATTGTATTATACTCTGCTGCCCTTTGATGAGACAGATTTTGCTCTTCATGCCAAAAAGTTTGTTTTGAACAGAAAAATAGAAATAAAAGCACTTTTTTAATAAAAGCAAGATTCTGCATGTTGGTGTTGGAAGTTACAGCAAAACAGAAAGCTCTCGTATAACAAGTTAGCACTAGATCCATAGAGGTGAAGAAGAGGGGATGAACTGCAGGGGGTTGGGGCTTGACCCATCCTGTGAAGCTATATCAAGAGCTATATCAAGAGGATGAATCTCTGCTAGGACAACCCAGGCCTGATACTTCATCTTTTGTTGAACTCTCAGCCACTCCTAAAAAAGCTGTTGTTTTGGGACACTGCCTGAAGACATAACCTGCATTCTGGTCTCCTTTAGAACAAGTGTATAAGGGAAATGATAGAGGTAAGTTCATATCTGTGTGAAGATTACTCTGTATCCAACCAGATGATGTGTTTAACTTGCAGCATCCCTCTGGCTTGTGTTACACAATCTCTATTTGAGTCAACTTGAGTACTTGGCTTAAGACAAGCACCCCACATAGAAACATTGCTTTCTTACACTCCTACTGGGCAGAAAGAGAAATGGAAATATGACCAGACCCTTTTGAATATTTACTTTAAAGGGAGGAATGAAAAACCTCCATCATCCAAGCACTGTGTGCACTTTAGGCAATAACATCCTCTTTCCAGGAACGCTTGGTACATTATCAAGAATTTTCCTTTAAATCTCACTGTGAGAGACTTTATTTAGCAGATGTTATCTGGTGGTTAAGAAGGTTAGCAAAAGAGCAGATGTGAAGATGAAAAAAGATTTGCAAAACTTGAGGATATGAGCAAAGCAGTGTCAGCTACTGTAAGTGTTTCATAAGCCATACAATGTTAAAAGCTGTAATGGTACAAAGAAAAGAAAAAGCTCTCTCTGGAACCAGCTTTGCTGTTTATAGGGCTTACTCCTCTATCAAGAGATAAAATTCAGGAATATACGCTAATATTTTCTGAACAATACTTCAGCTAAAATAATTCTAATTCTGTCCTGATTTTCACCCATTCAGACTCTGGTCTGCTGGGATCTCAGAGACACACGTGAAAGACAAATCAAGCTGACAGTAGCACAGGAACTTCTTGTAGCATATCTGACATCTGCTGAGCTTTCCTTAGCAGTCAGGTACCTGCGTAAAGATTGTTGACATGCATGGTGTCAACGGAATAGAATGTTCCATGTGACAAAAAGATTTTTCTCTTGTGTTTCAGTAAACCCAAATAGAAACAAGGAAGGTGAATCTGTATTTCAACAGCAGAAGCTTATAGTAGTAAATTATTGTAGCCCAACTTCTTCTCCAGTGTAGTTCTGAAGGACAAAACATATTTGGAAATGTCCAGCAATAATACTTCTCAAATAAAGCGTTTATCTGCTCTAATGCATTGTATGATGCTGTTATTTAACTCTGTACCTTTAATGTGACACCTTGCTGCCTCTTGCCAGGAAGGTTAAAGAGAGTGGAAGAGGTAAAAATGTAAGGAAGAAGGTCATACCTCTTCCATGTAATCAGAAATGAAGAAGTACTTTGGGAGTTACCTTCTTATAGCTTCATTTCCAGTTCCGGTTGACTGGGGAGTGGTACCTACTAGCAAATTAACCTCTGCACTAAGCATTTGCCTAAATGTACAAAATGCATTCAACAGCTGAATTCACAAGCTGCTGGGAGAAGATGAGACATTTCACTAGCCCACCCCCCACAATGTATGCTACTAATGACAATAGAAGAGCTCCCTGCCAGCTCTTAAACGTGGTTTTAATGATGTCCATGTCATGGCCTCATACTTGGTCCTTCCCTGTTGAAAAAAGGAAGAGAAATTTTCTTTTTGGCATAGAAGGTTATCTGGAAGAAAGACTTGGATTCAGGGAAAGCCAAAAAAATGTCTTGTCCAGCCAATTAGGTTTGTCTTCAAGGTCAAAAATCTGATGGTTATCAGGTTATGCAAGTTACTATTGTTAAACAAGTTAATGACTTACCCTTCACTGCTTATCCAAGCAGATGAAAGAAGTGATTTCATACAGAGAAGTCCGAACCTCTGAGATTGCCAGCTTCATTTCACAGACTTGGTTATTTCAAGTGAACTTTAAGAAAAATGTATTAATCTTTTTCAAACTTCTGCTACGTTTCTTAAAAGCAGGTTTAAGAACAGATTTTCATTATAGATCACATTGAAATTTTGAGTGTACATGGTAGTTATTATGTTCACAGATGTCTGATTTGCTTAAGCATCTGGCAAAGACCAAAGAATTTCTCTACAGGCATTTTTTTGCACCCTGTTTTTAATTGAATCATCTGCTCATGCAATTCAGTGTTTTGAATCTATGGATCAAACCATGGGATTGAATGGACTTAAGTGTGCCTGTCCCATGAAAATTCTCAAGAGTTAATAAAATGCTCACATTCTATCTCAGGACAAACACAAGATTTAATGTCTCTCTTATTTCTTCCAATCCCTACTGGAGGGAACGAAAACATGCTATTAGCAAGTCAGAGTTTCTTGGTGAGTCGCTCACTGTCCAGTAGATATTTACTTCACCAAAGTAGACACCAAAAAGACACAGCAACGGGGGCTAGTTCTTATAAGGGTGTGAAAGGCCTTGTTCCAGTCTGAAAAGCAAAACAGCCACAGCAGGGAAACCAGGAGAGAGCCCACTCCTCACAGCCACCCAGTAACGTTCAGTACGTGTGTGACTGAGAGTCAAATCCCCATTCCAAATCCACCACAACAAAAACCTTGCCTGCTGTTTGCTGTATCTTAGTGAACATCACAACAGCGGTGTATTAGATCTTCCAGGTTTTATATTCTACAGAAAAATACGTACATCTTGACAAGATATTTTGTCAAAAAATTCTGGCTATCTCCAGTTCAATTGACAAAAGTCCAGCTATTTATCGTGAGTTCTTTTCAGTCCCATTTTCCTGAATTTTAACAATTCCTCTCTGACTCCAGGGTCCTCCACATCATTGTCTTTCTGCTATTACCTAATTCTGCAGGCTTCATTCATTACCCTCTCTTTTACTCTATAAGAAGCAGAGGACAATAGTTACTTCAAAACTAAATGGATTTTCCCCCAGGATATTTCTAATGATGTTTTTTCTAAAACAAAGCAGCTAAATAAGAAATAAAATATAACATTAAATGTCCATTCTTTCTTTCAGAGGTCTTGGCTAATTAATCACTTGCAGATTCCAAGTGTGACAGGATTCTTAGTCTCTTGTACCTAAACTTTCTTAAAAGTTCAAACCCTCCTAATGATACCAACCAGTTTCTAGGAACTTCAAGGATTTTCAACAGATTTTGAGATTTTCTCTGTGCTAAATCCTATCATGTGGTCCTGAGATTGTTTTCACTACCAGATTACGGCATGAGAGGGATCATATGACTTAGAGCCCACATTCTCAACACTATCCTAATTCTTCAAGAAGGACCTCCAAGAAAAATCTCCTTGACTATAGATTTACTTTTCAGAGTATTGTATTTTCCATGGGATATTTCTGGAAACTATTGATTTTAGTTTAGCCAAATGCTGTATTTGTTCAAGACTCAGTTCTTCATGATACATATATATATACTTTTAATGAAAATATAATTCAAGAATTAAATAACATGAGAGCAAGGAATGAAAGACAACAGAGTTCACTTTACGGCATTTGCACATTTAGTTGATGTGCCAGTCCTCTGATTCCTCGGGAAGCCCTTTCTATATCTTCCAGCTCTTTAGACTTTATTTCCTTAGACAATTGCCCAAACTCAGTAGTACAAAAATTGGTTGAAAAAAAGCTCACTGTGTTCTGCCCACTTCACTTTATCTCCTGTGTGTTCTTAGGCTCCTCCTGCAAATATCCAAGTGCACAACTGGCTAAAGCCATTTTTCTGCACTCTGCAAATCAATTGCTGCTCTCTTGAAGCACAAAGCTTAAATTTTTCTCACATCTTTTTAAGAGAAATACCTTTCAGTGAAACACTATCCTCTTAAAACCCCCCAAAAATAAACTGTGACCACTATCCAACTTTCCCTGATAAGGTGAATACAAGCTCTTTACCTTAAAACACAATTTTTCTCACATCCCCAAAAGTCTTGTGGTGAGAAACCATTTACAAAGCAGCATCTCTGAGAAGTTCAAAGCCAATTCTTTGCTTATACAGCCAGCAGGGTAAATTCCAATCCCCATACACACACACACACACATATACAAACTTACCTAACGTATAAAGGTAACCTACAAAAATTTGGGAACACTGGAAGATTTAACAGGCTCCAGAAGTCCACCTGGCCTGCCACTTGAAAACTGAGTCTCTAACACAAGTAGATACTTTCAGTGCATCAGTCATGGATCAAAAAAATTTATTATGTCTATCTCAGGCCCAATTTATGTTGTTCCAGATAATTTTTGCCTGTTTTCTCTGTTAAAACAACAATACAGCTTCTGCCCTTGCAGATACACATGTAGTTTCAGAAAAAGCCAGTACAAATTGTGGTTTGTGAATTTCAGAACAAAACCTTAAATTGGGCTCTGGAGGGGCTTGGGGAAGGGAGACATTTCTATGGTGATACAGTTATTTGTGTTTTTGTTTGCATGTTCTTGCTGTGAAAACTTCATGGGTGCTTAATTTTAGACTCCTGAAAACAACAATGAGAAAAAGATTTCAAAGTGCTATCTTTATTTAAGTGTATAGGAAAGATGAAGCACCAGAAACACATACAATAATTCAAATTCCTGTTAGGTTTTTGCAGCTGTAAGGGTGGAACAATCCATTCCAGATATCTGATAGCTTATCCTAATTATTTGGACACGTAGTTCAGAACTGGTGCCTGGAAAATTATATAAGGTCTATAGAGTTTGGACTCAGGCATGTGATCTACCCAGGGTTCATGTCACAGAAAAAAATCCTTCAGGGTTTAGCAGCATTTAGGTCATGTCCCTGCTCACTCTAAGAAAGCATGGAAGCTTTAATTAGTCTTTAGGAGGCTCTTATGTTGGATTCTGTTTTCTCAGTTAGATTCATAACTTTGATCTCATTGCTTTTGAACTTCCCAGTGGGAAAATCTAAACCAACATTTTTTAAACAGAATGCAGATAAAGATTTTGCCAGTAAAAGATGCCATATCATTCTATGTAGTTTTTCTTTTGCTTTGGTTAGAAATCTTACTGGGTATAATCTGATTTCAATAAACATTCATTTATGGGGCCGACATATTCCACAGTGCCAGTTATCTGGGGTTAAACAAGGTAGAAAGGAAAGAATTTGCCAGTTGTGCTTAAGGTAAACATAATGCCTCGATGTGCTACTTTTTTTTTTTTAATAACACATACTTCAAAGTTTAAGTTAGAATAATTTAACTGGCAAGTGAGAGTTTAAAAAGGCCTGAATGGTCTGGGGGTTTGGAAGTGTTTTTCTTGCCAAGAACATAACAAGGACAAGTAGGGAGGAGAGACCTCTAACTGTTCAAATACAAGAATAGATAATAGTATTTTGATATGTACAAAGTAATAAATAGAATTACCAGCTTGTAATTGGCAATGTTAAATTTTCAGAGACAGAAATAATACTCAGAATTTCATCAGACTATAAATAAAAATCTAGAAGTGTTTCCTTTAAGTTTTGCAGAGCCAATGAAGAATAATTAGAGAAAAAAAACTATGACTAACAAACACAAACTGTGCTAATAACCTTGTACACATCTCAAAGTCACTGTGAAATCTTAATGTCAAGAACTAAGAACATAGGCTCCCATCCAACAATTCTGTGTTCATGGACAAGTCTTTATCATCGTGCAAAAATCCTTGATGAATTCAAATTGTAATCCTTTGCAGAGCTGAAGACATTATTTTTCTTTCAGGAGCAGCACATTTCCAGCTACCTACTTTGTTCAGGGTAACATCTGGTCCTACCAGGATATCAGGTCACAGATACGTGAAAAATTTTTTAAAAGGGTGAGACTTGGGACCTAAGATGAAATTTTAGAAGCATATCGTAAGTTTCATAAAGGAATCTGATACACAGGAAAAAAATATCTTCTTCAAAGTATCTGGAATAATTGATAAATGTATATCCCTTGTATTTCATACTACACCCATGATCCTCTAACTTATCCAGCTGCATATTTTGTCTGCTTGTTTCAATGTAAAGCTGGCACTAAGGTCTGGCCCTCTCATTTCTGTTGCACTTGAGCTATTTCTGCCTCCAAATGTTATGCCTGAGACTGATACTTGACATAATTCTGTATATGCAGAGAGATACATTTTTGTGGCATAAATCTGGTAAATGTCAATTTCACTTCTTTTATTCCAGAGTGAAAACATGGGGCCAATATATGTTTTAAAGGTTTTGTGAGGCACTCAAATTACTTAGCAATTACTTGATTTTTGAAATTGTAGGGGGTTAGCTCTCAGCAAGAATAAATGCTTTTCCAGCCTCTGAAGATATTTAGATTTGAAGTAATGAAGTGTTTGGATATCTATGACATACAGAATGATTATTGATATATGCATTCAAACACCATAGCTTCCTTTGTTCCGTATTTTGGACTTTGGCAAATGGAAAATTTACATGCAGTCCTGTGACTGTGTATTTAAATACATAAAAATAAAATCATGGGTCATGTATCTACATGTGTTGTAGATTGTTCCTCCTTTGTATAGATATGGATACAATTAAGTCATATAAATTGCTACATGTGTAAGTTTGCTCCATGGCTTTAGAATTAACATTTTCCTCTTGCATCCCCAGCCGCTTTAGAAGTGTTACACAGGGACTCTTAATTTAGTTTTTCTTTAACTGTTAAACATTCATAGATAGGTTATTTGATATCAATCTTTTCCCAACAAGGTTATTTAAATAAAATGGAAAAAAGAACATTGCTTTGTTTTATTATATACCTGCTGAAAGTCTCTTTCTCAAGACAGTAAGGTCAGAACATGTTAATTTCCTTGAATTCAAATGCACGCAGCCATTATTCTGAAATATAAATATGATGGAGTAACATGAACTTAGTTGCAAAAACACTTCCTGGGGCATCTGTTTAATCCATAGCCAAATGATAAACAGCCCTCTCGGAAAGATCTGTCCCTTTGCCCAGAGGAATCCATTAACCACTCAGTTTTCACACCTTCCAAAACTCCTCCTGGTTTGTTCTTTAGTGGGGACTCAAGTGTATGTTCGTTTGATCTTTGCAATGAGAAAACAGTAAGATGTTTAGTTCAAGGAGCACTCTCAAAGATAAATTCAATTAGAACAGTCAAAGAGTTTGCTTGTGTTCAAAATTATTAATTTAACCTACTTTAAAACAAAAGAATTTGAAACTTTAAAAGCATGTCAATCTACAACTCTATGCAATAAGTATATGAAAATCAATGCCTTAGTATTAAAAGCCATTTATTTTTCTGACGGCTTGCTGTGAAGATAGCAGAACATGCAGAACTATTCCCAGTGCTGGGCAGTTTCACTCCTGCAAAGGTTATTGCAAACATTTTCCTTGGTTTCGTTCTTTGTGGATTTACACCCTTCCCTCTAAAATTTTTGTTTTGGTGATGTTCAATTGGACAGTAATGTTAAACTGACCTTGATTTGATCTTAGGACCACTAAAGATTAGTCGTGACCAGGGTTGACCTCAAAATTCAAGATCGAGGTATAACTGCTGAGTCTCACTGTTTTGCCATTGAAAACACAAATGTTTAATGCTCTCAGCATTAAAATTTCTATTGGCTATAATCTTCTCTTAGAATGTTTTCTCATAACTAAGCTATAATTTCTGAAGACTCATGTAGGAAATTGAAATGTAGGATGGATATGACTCTTATCATTCTAAAAATATTGACTTTTTCAGATAGATAGTTGAACGTGGGAAATAAAGGACACTGATAATAATTCAGCAGAGCTCTTAAATCAGATTGTTAAAGCGAGGCTTAATTATCAGTCTGTAAGCCTGAGACCTAAAGACCTTTGTGACTTTCTGTATTTATGACAAAGTACTTAGGTGCTCTGCCAGAGGTGGTACGGATGCCCTTGCAGGGCCAAACATATGCTTAGTTTACAACAGGAGTTGATTTACACTGAAATAAGGTCTGGTGTCACTGCTGCCTGCCTCAGATCCAATTTAGTATAAGATCAGGGATACTGATTCATCAACCTGAAAATGTGCCTCTGACAGGAAAAGAGATGTACAGCTACCTAAACATAGGTGACAAGTGACCTCCTAGTACCTGAGTGTTTCCTGCTTAAACTCCAGAACCTGTTCCAAAAATATACAGGTCTCCCTCTCATAAGATCATGTGCCCTACCTGTGTTAAATAACAACAGGCCTCAAAAAAGTGCAACAAGGTGCATGTGTTCAGGCATCTGAATTTCTCCATTTGACAGAGTGCTGTTGCTTTTGATGAACTCCTAGCAGGTATTTTGCTACATGTCCTTTGGACATAAGTATCTAATCAGTCCCACTCAGAAGAGCAGCATGGAGATTTGGGGGGGTGGTTTGTTTAAATCATTATTTTAAATCATTCTTGAGAGTGGCAGGTCAAGTGGACAACCCTGTCAGCCAATCTGGAAAGCAAGATTTCTACTTGTACTCCTTTGCTATAAATATCTCTCTCTCTCTCTATATATATATATATATATATATCTCTCAGCCTTTACTACATACTAGATTTCTAAAGCAGCTGTTCTCAGCTGAAGAGCAAGATGGAAGGATCACCGACCTCATCTACTCCGTCAGTTCCTGTGTTTTTATGTCCCATTGCTGAAGAGATCTAATGTAGGCTTAAACTGTAAAAACAAAACTACCCACAAATAACAAACTTATCCTATATAGTTACATATTAAACTCTTTTTTATGCAAAAAGTGAGTGAGATTTGTATTGCTCAAGTAATATAAAATTCACCTATCCTAGGCTACATCACTTCCTCCTCAGGTTAAATGGTCTCTTTTATGCATTTGACCACCTTCTTTCCTTCAAGCAGTTTCTTGCAGCTTTGGGAATGAGGCTGAACAAAATAATTATGAAAACTCAAACAGGAGTCAGGAAAAATCAAAAGGCCTATCAAAACCAACTCTGGAATCATCTTGAAGGTTATTAGTTATTTTTATTAGCAAACAAAGGTTATTAGTTATTAAATGGCAAAAGCTGCTATTTGTAGGAAAACAAAGTATGCCATTTTTTTCTCTCAGAAAACAAAATCTTAATGAAGAATATCCTGTCTGTATCATCTTTAGAAAATGTCATCTTATCTCAGACCAAAATCTGTGTCAAATGGCAGTACTGGTCAAGAGAAACAGGCTCAGACCCAAGCAAACACTCGTAAGACCTGGAGGCCCATGGCACCAATCTCTTATGTGGATGTGAAAGGAGCTGTGATCATTTAGGGGAGAATGTAGGGCAATGTCCACTGTCTCCAAACTCACAGTCTACATGAAGCTGCAAAGAAATGAACTTGTTTACTTTTCATAACTCATGCTTTCTTTAGCCTTTTCTATCTGTTGTAGCCAAAGGCTTAATTCACCAAGAATGTGCTGATAGGCCAGACCAAGTAATAAAACACACAAGCATGCAGATTCTTCCCACCCAATGATCAAGAGGAAATGTAATTAAAAAATGCATTAGAGAAGCCAGAGTTGCTGTCATGAGGATGGTGCTTGCTCCCACTGTGAACAAGGCAAATCCCACAGACAGTATGATCTCAGGTCTGTGGCTTCATAAAGCCTCATGGAGGGTGCTAGATGGAGTGTTAAATAACAAACTTATCCACACAGACCTGGTGATGAACTTCCCCCCACAGGAAATTAAAAATGATGAATTAAGGCATGGATCACTTGCTCACAGCTTTAACCCTCAATTTTCAAGCTCATCTTTTAGAAATGATGAAATAAAGAAATTTCATCAAGCCAGGTGAAACTGTTTTCTGTGTAACTCCTTGCAGATAAGAAATGAAAAAAACATGCAGATCACATTTTGTAATTCTGCCATTCAAATGCCTTTTACTTCCAGAGAAATCTTGCCTTAAAAAGTACACCTGGAATTATCTTATTTGTGCACAGCTCTGGATAAATGACAGTATTTCACAGCTGACATTTGAGGAAATCCTAATGCTTGTTCTCACGATTCCCTGAGTATCTGTATTTCACAAAAGTCTTTTTCACATTTTAAGTCTTCTCTTTTTTTTGTCCTGGGCAGACTTTCTCACCAGACCTTCCTGACATTTTAGTTTACAGTCATACTGATGGTATGAGAATAGTCTTGATAAGTTAAGTACTTGAGGCAATTTCAGATGAGGGAGCTGCTGTCCTGGACCATTTTCTGGCTGCACCATTTTACATCAGACTGCTTTTTTTACTGTAATGTCTCAGGATTAGAGAGTGCAAAGATCACTTAGTTCCATTCTTATAGACTCTTCCAACAGGCTTTTCCTCTTAGTGTACATTTTAAAAAGTCAGACTACAGAGTGACAGCTGTCATTTTAACTGAGCTGTCACTATATTACCATGCTCAACAACAGCAATTAGAGTTCAGGACCTGAGTTCTCAACTCTACTTGCTTTTACTTTACTTACATTTACCTCCAAAAGAACAAAGCCATGGCCATAAAATATGATATTCTGTGAGATCCTTTCATTGAGCCCACTTCATATTTGCTAGCTCATTAAATTTACACCTTCTGCTCACATCTTGGATCCCTCCTGTCAATTCTGTGACTTTTATATAGTTCTGACTGTTGCTGCAGAAATGTCAAAAAAACCCTCCTAGCCATGTTAGCTGAAAAAAATGGTTAGCTTAAATTTATTTTTTATTTTTGAAGAAGATGTGAGGAAACTATAAAGAAATGAAAAGAAATATTTGAGCATGATTTACAGTATAAAGCCTAAGAAAGACCAAAGGATAATGTCTATTTTTAAAATGAATTTTTCTGAAATTGGAAACAAGCCTTCTGTCATTAGGAGTGAAATTACAGTCCTTGTAAATGAACTGTCAACCAATCAAGAGAATACTATTCCCCTAGGGTACATAAACCCATATTTCATTTGAGGTTGGGTGTAATGAGCCCACTACTTTGTCTCTGACAAAGATCAGTGCTAAATGCTGGCAAAAGTGTACAGGAGGCAGAAGAAACATTGCATGGTACTTCTCCTGCTATGTACTCCCAGCTTCTAGAAATCTGTGGTGCTGAGACTTCCTGAGTTCATAACTTCATTTCTTTTGTAAACGGAGCCTTGATGGGCAGAAAGTAACGATATATTTTTTAGTAATTTTTTATTACCTCTTCATCTTCTCTAAGCAACTCATAATTCAAAGATTGCTCTCAAAACCCTCCCTTTATATTGCTTACATTTATTGAATGCTAGCTGCCTTTTTAGCTGCCAGTTTTACCTCTCTCAGTTGGGAAAACCTGTCCGCTCATTCTCTGTTCTTTGCTTTCCATCTTTTAAGTAGTATTCTGTCTCTGCTTGTCTTTTAAATTCATAGGAGGACTTAGTCTTTTTTTAACCTGTGATAGCCTAATTTGTCCAAGGGTCTGCAGTGAGCAACCACCTGAGAACCTTCTGGAAACCTATGTCAGCTGTATTAACATGGTGTAATGTATATGACTCTTTGCTTCCTCAAAGACCACAAACAGCTTTTGAAGCAGAAAATTGCAAGTAACGTGTTGGCTTTTACCTGGCGAGTTAATTTAGCTACATGCATACTGTCTACCTTGATGACAGATTTGTTTTCAATTTTAAAAGTGCAGAAATAGGGGTTACTGGGCTATGATCTATATGAGTCTTTGTTTAAGAAGAAACCATTTTCTGTTTTATACAGGTGGTGACTGAACTGATAGAATGTACAGATTTAACAGCTTGAGAATGTCATATTTCAGTCCTTTCAAAGATGGCTATTATCTTGGCCTTGAGACTCATTACTTTTAATTTAATAAACATTTTTCTAAGCTTCTGCTGCTGCTGCTCAAGATGACTCTTCTGACTCATCCAGCAAAAAGGTCCAGAATGAAGCTTCCTCAGGTTCCTCATAGTCAGCAGGAATGCAAGGAATTAATCTAGCTCTTCTCTTACAGTCTTTTCTGACTGGACCTTTCACATCTTGACTACCTATTAATCCAGAAGGCTCTGTCTGGCTTCTAGTTTCTGGTATATTTGCTTTCTATTTTGCTTGATCAATACTTTTATGTCTATAATACGTTGATTCTAAATATGTGGGTAATCTATATTATAATTGTTTTGCATTTATTTCTTCAGAGTTTATATTTTCTGTTTTCCTTTTAGGTTCAATACATTGGTTTTTTGAAGAATAATTTTTTTTCACAGCCACTCCTTCTCTCCTGCTTACTATTTTTTTTGCTGTTCTTTTAAAGTACTTTTTGATATGCATTACACATTCAATTTGAGCTCCTGATAGAATGTCTTCAAAAGGGGTTTTCTTTCATCTGTAAATATTTGGCTGCCTTTCCTGTTTGCTTACATTAAAAAAAAACCAAAATCTGTGGTTCTTAATTTCTGTGGTTTTTTTCCATTTCTTTAATTAAAACCTATCAGACTTCTGCGGGTTATAAAGTTGAAGGAAATTTGCTTTCACAGAGAAGCTACCATCAAAATGTTGTTTCAACTGTATTGATGTATCCTAATTATTAATTGCCATCACAAAAATTACTTGTAAGGGTGATACCTGTCAAAAGTATCTAGCAGAACACACATAATCCGGCTGGAGAAATCTGTCTAGATGTCATTTGCAAAACGTCTGCTAGCAAGACACTATCCCTGTGAGCAAGTCATTCCTTTCCATCTAAACACCCAAACAATTTCACAGAGTAGCCTCAGAACGAATACACTGCAGTAATTTGATTTCAGTGGCAAGGTTTCAAAGATGGGTGGCAATCTCTGTACCTAAGAAGACAAGTCAGCTTGCCAGTCAGCAGCATTGATAAAAGCTGGTTTAGCTCTTGAGTATAAACTGTCATCAGGCACAAACTGGGTACTACACCAAGTTGTGAACAGTCTTAGCTATGAAAGGCTTGGCTCTGTCACTAGAGAGGCTGAGACTACTTCTGCCACCTCTGTCATCAATTTCTCCCAACTTTTCTTCCTCCTCTCATTATATCTGAGCTGAATTACAGCCAGGTTCTCATGTACCATGTGTCCCTAAAGTCAGACATTTGTACAGTGAAATTTTGGGTTGAATGTTTAATCAGCATATCACTGTAGGAAACCTTTGAGTACACATTTTGCACGTCTGACTAAATTGCTTTTAGGATTAAATTGGGTAAGTCATGCAATAAAAGGAAGGGACAAAATAGCTCAGGTTCATTTCCCATATGTTTTTGTACCTGTTGCTTTTTGCCCACTACCTAGAGATCAGTTTTATGAGAACTTAAGGGTCTAGCATCTGTGTCAAAGTCAATAAATCAAATTCAAAACCAGGAAAACTGATTGAGGAGCGCAGTGGATTAGTTCACTCTGGTGACTTCTGCATTTTGGGAGTAGGGGGTAAGAAGGAATAGAAATTCTGGAGTAGAAATTTTAAATTGTGCTAATGAACACAACCATAACACACAATGGAAATTAGATAGTGCAAACTTTGCCTAAATAAATTTCTAAATTATTTCTTATGAAATTTTTGTATCACATTCTTGTCCACTTAGACAATTCCTTCAGGAAGCTGTCAACCCAAGACATATAGGTCTTTCACCTTCTTTTCCAGTATCATCAAATACTTTCTTTCTATCCTGCATATAAGTGTACTTTGCTCTGTTTCTCTTTGGACTTGACCAAGCTGTTTCTCATTTAGGACTGTCCACCAATACATTTCTTGAAGAATCCTAGTGATCTCCATCCACAGCAGTTTTTGGGCCCAGTAACTATTCATAATCTCTTTGGTCTTCCTTTTGTCTGTCCTGCCATCCACTGACTTAGGGATTTCCATTCTTCCCTGGTTTTCTCTCTAAAATTTTGATGAATTTTTTTCTGTGTCTCATTCAGATCCACCTTACTTTCCCTGATACTCCTACTGACGGTGATCATAAATCTGTAGTCCTTGGTCCACATTATGTATATTTTCTCTAAATTGCTATCCAGTGAGATAGGTCTGAATTGTGAGGATCATTTTAGAGGTCTACATACTCACAGAAAGTGAGAAATAAAATGTCAGGAATTCCTTTTAAAAGTAATCCTGCCTGTGCAACCCTGCACGGTACTTTAAGCCTATGGCAAGTTTCTGAGCTTCTGCACTGTTGCTGGATAAATACTGAAAATATGTAGCTCTCTTTGTCCTTTCCTCTTGCCTACAGGTTTCCTTCTCTTCCTTATATATAAAGTATTCCGGGTAACAAAAACTATTTCTGGTTCAGTTTGTCCACTGAGGACAGACTTCATGTGTTTTCAATATAACACATAACAGATTACGCTGCTCCCAAAAATGATAAAAGGTTTTATAAGGTACAATATATTTATATTTATAAAAAGAACTAAAATCACTTGCATTATCCATTTCTTTTTTGTGCTCAAATGAGACAAAATAGTGTAGAAAAAGAAATATGTGTTCCTCCGAATCCTTCATAACCCCTGTGGGACACTCAGAAATTTATTTGCAAATAGAAAACACACGCATTGTCAAGTAGTGCCAGACAAGTTTGCTTACAAAGACTTTGGAGCATTTCAAATGTTCATGTTTATAGCAAACCTAATGCTCTTCCAGTAGTGAATCTATCCAGGCATGCAACTGTCATTTACTTTTAAAGCCCACAAGATCTGAAATATTACAGCTCTAAAATGTCAGGCTTTTTTAAAAGCAAACCCCATCTTTGGCTCTGGTGATGCAGGGACAGCTGGAAGACCTCTATCAGAGGAGGTCTGGAAGGCAGAGAGGGCCAGGGACCATTTCCCAAGGGACACTTCATATGTGCCCATCCTGCCTCTGAGGTCTGGCAGAGTTTAGTAGCATGCAAGTGGCCAGACTGCTTGGTGGCCTCCCAGTCACTTAGTTTACTGCCAGAGATGGCATCAGTAGTCCTGCCCTGATGGTCAGTGTGCTGCCCGTGCCAGCGGCTCCCTCAGAGCCATGAGGCAGAACCAGGGGGTGCCAGGGCTGGCAGGACAGAGCCTGGCACCAGGGTCTGTTCTCACCCACCCAACCAGGAGCAGGACAGCTGCGGGGATGAGGGCAGGCTAGGATGGGACATGACAGGGTCCATAGCTGGTCAGGGCAGGGCTGTGGGAAGCTGGAGACTGGCCCTGCTGCAGCATGACTCAAGCAGGGGCTGATGGCCCTGGGGGACTGAAACTGGGTCCAGGGCCCTGGCTAGGGTGGGGGGAGACTCTAAAGCGATGGGCAAGGACAGTCAGGGCAGTGAGTGCACTCATGACCATAATACCGAAGTTTTGCTTCCCTTCTCTTAATGATTTAATTCTCTTGAACACGCCACTGTAAAATAGTCAGCTTTTTTATTATAGATGAGTGGTAGCTTTAAAAAATCAGTACACAACTTTAAATACCAACAATACAGCAACAACAAATGGCCTCAGGTTTTAGCAGCCATCTCTTGTCCTGCTCCAGCCCCGCAGCAGGTGTCTGTCATCCTGCCCATCCAACCGCCCCCTGTGGACACCGTGGGGCTCTGGGGACAATGGGTAGAGTACTAATGCAGAGCAGACTTCTGTTGTTTTCTGAACAGCTACTGAACAGGGTGAGAAAACAATCAATGCGTACTGTACAGACACTGTAAAAATCCAGAAAATTGCCTCTGCCTACAGGGAAATATTATATTACATAAAGGATCTAATTTTACCCCCACTAGAATACCTGAAATTTGAACCTGAAGATGCTCTGTACCTGTTTTCACAGCCCTGTGTGCCTCACAGGAAAGTATTTCATAAGGGAGAGCTCAATTCTTTTTAGTTCCAAACATCTGCCTTAAGCATCTGCTTTTAATCAAAGTGAAACCAATGCCCTCCTTCAGTGGACAATGTGGTGCAAATAAAAGGGGCCGATGGTGTATTGACTGCAAAGCCCTCAGCTTTCTTATTTCCCGCTTCAGATCCTTTGCCAAAGAACCTTTGGTGTCATTTCAGTTTTCCAGAAACAACCCAAATTTAATGGTCAAAATTTCAAGGGAAAACTATGTATAAATATATTCTTTGGGATTCATTGGTATCTTATTCTTTTCCTACAAGCAATGCTCCTTTGAAACAAAAAAACTAAATTTTTTTCATTCAAGATTAAAATATATTTTATCATCTCTGAGGGAATTGTACATGATTATTTAGTGTGGTATGTACTGGGGGGAGTTAACCACATGATTCCTGTTAACAATGAAAAATGAGTGAGCAGTTCAAAGTATACCAATTAAAAAGCTCTCTGAATGTCACAAATATACATGTACACGGTGCTTCCAAAGGCCACATTATTGGGGGATATAAATCATTTTGCACGCATATGTGACAGCTTGTAAAATGCTCATTTCTGCTTCAAGAAGCGCTTTTTGCAGTAAAACTAGATGCCTTCAAACTCTATTTAACATAAATTGCATATGCTGTTTACATCATAGAATAAGCTATTTTAAAACATCAGATTTAAGTCAATGAAAACAAGAGCATGGCCTGAGTAATTAATTCTTCTGAAATTAGATGCTGAGCTGGTGACTGAAGCTGGGTGAAAACAGTGGAAAAAACCTCAATTAACATTAATGAACTTTAGTCCATCAGGTCAAACACTGGCCTCACCATTGCTGCCAGCTGAATGGAGAGTTCACACTCCAGCACTGCTTGCTCCCATGGGATTACTGATGTCCTGCTAGCGTGTGGTGGAAGCGGTTTTCTCTCAGCCAAGTCAGTTCAACCCTGGTTACACTGAGATATGTTGCTCATGTAACCACAGCACGTCTGTTAACTGAGCAGCCAGGGATATGGTAGAAAATATTCAAGATCAACAAACAAGGTAGTGTTGGTAGTTTTACAGAAGCTATGTGTTTCTCCCTCTACTCCAGCACTATTTTTAGATGTTTTCTCTTCCCTTTTTAAAATTAATCTTTAGTCTGGTTGGTTGACTGCTATGTTATTTTGACTGCTCTGCCCTCTCCACTGCTGAGTTGTGAAGGCCAGCTGGAGAGGCAGTGCTGGTCTGACTGCAGCTCAGGATGTGACCAGCTATTACTCTCAAATGAGTCAGCAATTTTGGCTATGGAGCGCTGGGTGAAAACATTTTGTTTTCCTTTTCCCCCTTTGCTTGTTGCTACACACAGAAAGAAAAAGGAGAGCTGATTCTGTTGCTCTGGTTTGAAAATCTGACAATGACTAAAGAGAATGCAAATGCCTTTTTATGTTGTACTCTGTCCTAGAGCATGATTGCTGTTAGGAAAAGTCCTGTAAAAGTCTATAAAACTCAGTAACTATAGATCATTATTTTAAATTGTCTGTTTTCAGAAAAACTCCTACAGAAACTTACTTCAATTCTGTAGATCTTTATGCTTTATCCTTTTAAAATTATATCCTTATCACAATTCCACAATAAGAATCTAATCTTTTGAATATTGACTGAAATGTTCTGCAGGATTTTTTTTAATCTTTTGTACAGCTCAGTTCAGTGCAAAGCAAACAGTCCGAAATGTGAAGAACCTGCAGTTTCAGGTGACAGTGGAAACCGACAAGTGACGTGTATTTTCCATTTGGCTTTGCAAATATTCACTCTGAATTCATTCAGTATGTTTATTTCCCCTATTACTGCAACAATTTAATGCTTATATATATATATATATATATATAAAATATATATTTAAACTCTGCTAAGGTGAAAGTGAGCCATAGGTAAAAGGAAAATTAAGGAGAGGGTTCTGGAGGAGGGAGTTCATACTTGTTTGAGCTTCTAAAGTTCCTTTGTCATTTTTTGAGCTGCTAACAAAATTGCAAGAAGCACAGAGGTATGAAATATCACCTTCCCTCCTCATCCCCTACTCCTGTATTCTTGTCCCGAGTACAAGCTTTGGGAAAGGGGAAGTCTTACAAAGAGATTATTATTTTGTCTTAGGTCAGTTCCCAAAGGGCATATTATTTTGAAACAACAATAGCTCAATGGATAATTAGTGGCCCTGACTCTGATCTCACTTATTTACATGTACAACCAGAACACTTCCCTAAAAGTCTCTGTATTTGCACCAATGAAAATTTGGTTTACACTGAAGGAAGCTTTCTAAAAAACTCAAGGTAATCTATTTTTAAGGAAAGCAGAGATACATTATTTCTACTCACCTGAATGAGATTTTCTTATTTTTCCCTGCTGCACAATATCAAAACTTAGTTCTACGACTACAGTAGCTTTTTAATCCAGAGAAAGTATGTGATATATTTTAAGCAGAAGATAGGGCCAGATAAAATTTGCCATTAGAGTCAAATTGCACATGAAGACACGTGTCCTTCTATTCCAGTAACAATTTTTATTAGGCTTTGAGGAAAATTCAAGTACAAATGCATGAAACAATAGTGATAATAGCATAGCAGGGTAAATGCTTTCTTAGCAACAATGTTTCAACAACGTGCTTGTTGTTTATAAATTCAGCATCTTGTGTTGCATCACATTGGCCTCCTGTTACAATCAGCCAATTTGCAACAGGCTGCACTGCCACGTGTCCAAGAGCAACAAACTGAATTGAGCAAGGCAACCATTGCCACACACTGATCTCCTCCTCTTTTACCGCCATTGCGTTCCTAATCCCACTTCAAAGGGCATAAAATGAGTAACCCAAGGAGGTGCTCAACGTCTTAGCATCTTTCAAACTACTCTATAGTCTGAATTAAGTAGCCTCTTGTTTGCTGACCCTGTTTGGGGGTTAGCAGACTGCATTTTGGGGACTGGAAACACTTCCCACTTTTGTAGATATGGTGCTGATATCCTTGTAGTTTCTGATTTTCCCTGTTGTTTGTGCTGAACCTAGATGATTTTCTTTCTATCCTTTTAAAATGGGGAGTGGATAAAAATAACAGGAAAAGTTGCAAGGAACAAGGTCATAAAGGCTCTGTGTATTTAGATGAAAGATTTCACTTCATTTGGGTAAAGGCTGTGCAATAGACTTTTTTTTAATGAGCTGTCAGTGATCAGACAAAACAGATGTACTCATGCTATTTGCTTGTTTGAAAGAAAGAAAGCAGAGCCATTCCATTGTATTCATTCAGAGAAGTTAGATTTTCACAGAAGAACTGCAAACGATGTCGTCAGGCTGAAGATTCCTGTCATGGACAAGCACTTTTCGCATTTCCTCCTCACACCAGTAAAAACACTCTCAGTTTTTTATTGATTGTTTTTGCAATAAAATCTAGCTGTAAAACTGGGAAAGTTTTTCAGAAAATTGACTATTCTTGTTGAAAGAGTTTGCAGTAAGGATGACATCTGAGAATAGGATTGATCTATTTTGAACTGGAAATACAAAGCTCTTAATTTTAGGGCCTTACTTCACGTGTGATTTTCATGCCTTTGTATCCCCAGCTGGTGGAGGGGGAGTGGAAAAAATAAAATTATTAAATAAAACAGTGTTTTTCACATCCCCAGCATTTTCACAGAGAGCAGACAAGATTCTGCTTCATTTAACCCAAGCAGGTGCAATATGCACAAGGGACACAGAAGTTAAGGGTTTGGTTACAGATGTTACTTTTGGCCTTAAATAATATTTCACATAGCATTGGAGATATTGAGTCACTTATATTGAATTTATTATTCATCACATTTGATTAGTATGGATGTCTTTCTCTGAGTGGCATTTGTCTATGCTCAGAGCTCAGCAAAATTTTCATAGAGCACTCAGCTTTTACTACAATGCTTTAACATGCAAGCACCATCAATTCTGAATTGTGCAAACCAGGTTTGATACAGAAAAGCACTGTGAAATTGCTGCCTTCCTGATGTGTGATCTCTCTGTAAATCCATTTCAGTCAGTTCTAGGAACTCCATGAAGTTTGAAATTTACTTTTTCAGCCAGTTCACAGTCATAGTTAAGGTGAAAGATTTATTTATCCAAAGTACAAAATATTGTTGCTGGTGTCTCACTAGATAGCTGGGATAATTTTTTTTATTTTATAATGGAGATAGAACTTACAGAAATTTCATAGATGATAAAAGATACCAAAAAGATAATCAAATAAAAAATATATCAAAAGATAATTATATAGAAACATCCTTCTTAGAACACATACGTGTATAAACATGCCTCATACATTCACACCATGCAAACAAATGACCACCTCTACCACTGACTGCAGAAAATAAAACCTGTCCACTTACAATTAAGGGGAGCAAATGTCATTTATTCTAAGCAATGAAATACTTTTTTTTTTTAAGAATTAATTCCTATTCCAGCAATATGGTTTATCTTTAGCTTATGCTGAAAAATTGGTTCTTATACAGTTGTTAAAACAATAAAGATCTCATCAGCCTTACTTTTAAAATTATGAAACACTGCTCTTTTCTAAGCCATGCTCCACATGGATCTTTGAGGAAAAAATGGTCCATGTTTTTTAAGTTGCACGGATTCAGAATTATGGCAACTGCAGTTTTCCTTCAGAAGTACTGGTTTCTGAGTCAATTCTTGTGGGAATATATTGTTTCAAAGCACTTCATGGGGTATAATTTTCAAAGAGATATATGAAAACCATACACTTCCGATTAACATTAATGGATAGTTGTGTGGCTGAACACAGCAGCTTTGAACGTTCTGGTTAGAAGTTTATATCTTAGTGAGCTGCACATGGTTCCCCTGCTCTAAGCAGATGGTTTTTTTATAGATTGCAGAAGAGCCTGCTATGGATCAGCAGACACCATGTTGAATGCTTCTCTCTACTATATACTTCATAGGTAACTCTACTATGAGAGTGGGACCTTTTCTCTATTAAATACCATATTTCATAGGCTTAGGTCTTGAATTATACATTAAAGCTATCTATTATAATACAAAAAAATTCCTCGTGCAAAATCAATGTTTCCTTACTCACAGTAACTCCATCCTGCACTGCCTAGTAGCCTAAATTGCTATTGTGTTGCATTCTTATCAGACCTGCAACCCGCTGTGGAAAGTGCTCAGTTAGCTTTACTCACAATTTGCATGCTCTGTGAAAGATTTTACTGTTTGTCTGTGCCCCAGGTGATACGTGATGATAAAGCATTACATAATTGCAGCACACATCACTTGAAGGGAATGGAATAATGGGGACCTATGCAATGCCGAGTGGAAAGAGGCTAACAGCAATGTGATAAGATAGCATGAAAAATTATTGCTTAAGTAAGTGTATGCAATGAATTGGCATTTACATTTGCTACCCATGAGTTGGAAGCTGTTATGAGCAAGCTCTAAAGTACCTCACCTACCATGGCATATTAGAATTGATGGCATTAGTTATCTATATTCGCCTGCTAGATATCTAAGCAAATGATCTTTTTGAAATATGAATTTATCAATCTTCCTTTTTCTCATTGAAGAAGACTTAAATGCAACATTGACAGAAAGGTAAGTTGCCTCCTGGTGCTGACCATTTGCATGATTAGGATAACAATCAGCATTAGAAGGATTCCACAAGGCTTTTCCACCAAAAACAAACAAAAAAAAATATCTCCTTTCTCCTTGTATCTCTGCAGGTGTTCAAAGAATCCAACTTATTTTATTCCAGATATTAGTGTTGCCAACTAATTGTTTTTACAACAATAGCTTATGCAGAGCGTGGGAAACCAGGCTTTTATGTTTTCACTGCCTGTGTCCTGATTCAGGACTCAGCACAGAGATCCAGGATGTGCAATAAACCTCTGGTATCACAACCACTAAACTACAAGCTCTTTAATACATGATAATGCATAACATAGAGATGAATTTAATACCTCATATATCTACTGGTGGGGACAGTAGAGATACGTGTTTAAAAGGAGAAAACATGTTTAAAGAATAGAGTTTTCAGTTCTGACCATCTATTGCTTACTGGTCCACACGTTGATTGACATTTCAAAGTGCTTATAAACTCTCCAAAAGTAACAAGAGCTGAACGCATTTTGCCTCCAACTCCAAAACCAGGACAGTTTTTTTAATTTGCTGGAATGACAGAAAAGGTGGATGGTATAGCTTCACCAGTCTTGTGTTACTCTTTCTTGGAAATCGGTGAGAATCTTGCGTTAGAATTTGCAGCCTATGGAGCAGTCTCCAAAGATGGCATTTTTACAAATCATCTTCAGTGAACTGAATCGTGACTCTTGACCAGAATACCACTGAGGTCAGGAGGATTTAAAATTTGGGTTTACAGTGGAACCTTAGATTGTATCTCATCATATATCCCATCACAAAAATGTTACCTTTATTAGTAAAACATTTGTATTACACAATATTCATTACATTAATGAATTAATCCATACATTACACAATAACACAATATTAATTACACAATATTAATACATTACACAATATTAATTACATTATATTCTGGAAAAAACCAAAATTTTCACTCACTTAGTAGTACTGGTATTATGATTTTGTGCATTATATCAAATTGAAAAGGTGTCATTGTTTAAGAACCTTTTTTTTCTCCTAAAATTGTAATATTTCTTTTTAAGCATCAATGAAAATTATGACAACTGAAATATGTTTTGCAAAATGTTCTCATTTTTATAGGTCAGAAGATGTTACTGGAAATGTAGTTTTAACAAAACTTAAATTTTATTACATATTTTGCTCATAAATATTGCTGAGATTATCTTGAACAAATAAGTAATATGAATGCCTATTTTTTTCATTGATATTTTTAATTACACCCTTTCTCTAGAAATCAGATAACTTGAAAGACCACCGTAAAATGGGACCCTCAGTTTCTAAAAGGTAGAAAGAATATGACACTGCAAAACCAAAATGGTTAATTTGATAGACAAACTTTCATTTACATTTTTAATTCTTAGCTTTTGCATAATCTACAAGAAAAACAACAGCAAATGGCAAGCTTGGGTTCTAAATATTTGCAAACTGGAGATCATAAAACACCTTGTTTGCTTAAATTCATGTATACTCAAAGTCCAAAGAAGAATATGCTCTTATATGCAAATCAAAAATAAATCAGAAAATGTTCAGCTCCTCTCCATTTTTGTTCAATCAGTTTGTTGTAGGTGTCACTGGTACACAAAGACATAGACTGGTACAAAGTCTTTCCTAGTTATTAATATGATATTTATATACATAACACCTTTTAAAAATAAAACAAAATTAATATATGTTTATAAAGGTAGTTATTACAGATCAACATAACTTTTTTGTTTTCTTAAGAAAGCCTCAGAAATCAGGCAATACAATCCTAATATAACAAGATAATCAGTTTCAGCCTTATTTAGTAATTTGTTTGGTTTACATGGATAAATCTCATAAGACAAGTGAGTGAATATTTTTGGAACTCATTTCTAATGAAATGGACCTTGCACTTCTCTCCTGTTCATTGACATAAGTTAGCTTTCCAAATTAATTTTTAGTTTTGGCACCTGGGAATGAACAGATTGTTTTTTGGTGGAGGGTATTTCTGATAAACAATGAAAAAACACGGACAAAAAGAGGCTAATATCAAATTTTGAATATGAAATAGTAACTAGAGGTCTGACATCTGGAGAGGTTTAGCTGATTATGTTGATTAAAACACGTCTAACAAAACCACTGTCACCGATGTACGCAAATCTTTGCTCCTTTGGGAGTATCTGACTTTCAGAGGAATATCATAGCAAGTTAAAAATCCCAATTTATTCTTCTCCTTATATTCATACTATAAACTCTCTTACAACTCTGATAGAACTTTCCTAATTATTTCCCACAGCTACCCTATTGTTCCTTCTTCAGCCAAATATCTTTCTTTTATTGTTTGCTAACGGGGCATTTCCTGCATGCACATTGTAAAAGATCAGACAAAATTATGTATCCTGCACAGAGTACTGGTCTGATTTGTTAGACTGAGCACGAATAAAGTTCAGTACAAACAAAGACTTTAAAACTGAAATAGCTAAGATGCCATTGGGAAGCTCTTGGCCATCAGTGGAAAAATTTTAGATGCCAAAAACGTATCTATTCATCTTGCAACACACAAACATGCTGTTGGAGCAGTATGGAATATTTTCATTCTAATCTTTAAAATCAGATCAGACAGTTCAATGGCTGAACGGTTTGTTCTCTGACTGGACAATAGAAACCTAGATTATTTGTTGTAGGACTCTTTTCCTCAATTCACCCTGATAAGTCAGTGATCCAAAATCATATTTCCCATATGGGACCAAGCAATTTATAGGTAAGTTATGCAGAACAGATGAAGTATAATCTACTCTCATTCCCTTGCTTTGTATTTATTTGTCTATGTGACTGTGAGCTGAACAGAAACAATTTTTTGAAATTATGGTAAATCTGTATCTTAGTATAACTTGCAATAGTTATTTTTATGACTACCATATGATTTCGACATGACAATCAACTTTGTTTAATATATTTATACATTACTTTAATATACAAGAAATGGTAGCTTCTAACAGTGGAAGAATTTGACTGATTCATTTAAGGCCCAAGATCCAGATGATCAGTGCACTAGACAGTACATTTTGTAGTCATACATAAAAAGTAAATTATAGAGAGACTCTATAAATAACACATCTATAAAAATAATTCCAACAATTGATGTCGTCTTAGGGTTTTACCTGGAAATGTTGTAGCACAGTGGCCTAAAAGACTGCTAGGGGCAGAAGACATTTCATTACTGGTTTTATGAAAAGTTTCAATAAAAATATTGTGGTTTTCTGTTTAAATATCTCATGCAGAGCAATGAAACCAAAGATAACAATGCTGAGTTCCCGGTGAGAGGCAGGAAGATAAAAATCAACATTAAATAGAATTGGAAGAAAAGTGGTTTTATTGTTGAGACAGACACAAACTGTAAACAAATAGTTCAAATACTGGAGGGCAGTCTGGATTGTAGAACATGGTTTTAATCGACATTTTTCGGTACTGATTAACTCAGTGATTTTTTTAACATACTTTTAATAGTGTTTCTTTTTACAACCATTAACCTCTCAGGGTTAAGAAACCACTTTATCAAATGTCAAGTTTGCGTTGTGGAAGACGATGCAGCTGATGCAGTCCCATAAAGATTTTACCTCCTGACCTTTAGAACAGTGATTTTATTGTCTCAGGCAAACCTTAAAGTCATGCCTTGGCATTAGAGAGTAGTACAGATCTATCCCATCCTAGAAAGCTGGTGCCTGGAGGTACACATTCCTCATTAACTAGTAGAAGGAAATTATGTGAAATTAGTCATCTTTGCCTATAATACTCACATGACAAAGCACCATATTTTTTCAAATGTCCATACCATGGTGTTTAGAAAATAACAAGATTTTAGGTATTCTTCATGACTCAGCAGTGAGAAGACAAAGTGTCCCAGAAAACTTGTTCTATTTCCTAACAAAGTAATTACTTTCAGTTTCTATTGGACACAGACCTAGTTTTGGTGGATTTCAGTGGAAGTGTAGTCAGTGAATATGGCAGCTCTGACAGAATATTTCTTAACAGGAAGTACCAGTTTTGGAGGCCTGAACTGTGCTAGTATTAGGGACACATGAGGTCTAATCTAACTTGTTTGTCCTTAGACCTTCCTACCCTGTGATCAGTTTGTAGCCTGTCCCCTGCTGATGCAGGTGATTTTTATACATTGGAACAGCTTCATCAGAAAGGAGTGCAAAAGTTACACCATGGTACAACCAAGTGCTTGTCATCTTGCACAGCTGTCAGGGAGGCAGAGAACGGCTCAATGTCTATTTGAAACAGGTGAAGTAGAAGACATACCTTTCACTTTTGAGGTGAGTGCTTCCAAGTAGCTTGAAGCCTTTAGCTCTGTGGTTCTAGTGGAAGACTCCAGCATGCTCTCTTCAACAGAATTTGGNTTTGAGGTGAGTGCTTCCAAGTAGCTTGAAGCCTTTAGCTCTGTGGTTCTAGTGGAAGACTCCAGCATGCCTAAGGTTCTTCACTGCACCTTCTGCTCTCCTCAACAGAATTTGATACCCCTTTACTTGCCATACTTCTTTGTCTTAAGTTATCTGTGGCTTACTTACAGAATTTAGGTACCACCTGTACATTCTAAGAGCATACAGTAGGGATAAAATCTGTGGTGTTTTAGTAACCCTTTTGATCACTAAAATTGTATATTCTGGTTATGAAAACAACACAGTGTTGGATATGTTTGAAATTATGGATATTTCTTTCCTTGACTGAAGATAGAACAAATAAACTCTTGCACATGAATCTTGAGCCTTTTCATGTTTAAACAAGTCAACTTGAATTCTTTTAGTATACAATATTGATATTTTCTACTGATAAAAGCCAAGAAAACAGATAGAAAATAATTCTGCAGGATTTTTTTTTCCCCTGAGAAGCTCTAAATAGAACTACATAATCAGAGAATGGCTGAGGTTGTAAACCCCCTCTGGAGATAGTCTATTGAAACCCTTTGCTCAGAGTAAGGTCACCTAGACCAGGTTCCTCAGGCCATGTCCAGCCAGGTTTTAAACAACTTTGAGGATGGAGACACCACAACTTCTTGGCAATCTGTCAAGTGGTTGATAATGTGTATAGTAAAAAAGGTTTTTTCATCTGTCTAAATTGAATTTCTTGTGTTTTAATTTGTGCCAACTGCCTCTTTACCTTCCATTGGTACTACTGGAAAGAATGTTTCTCCACCTTCCTTACCACCCCACGTCAAGTACTCATATGCATAGACTGGATCCATCTGAGCCTTTTCGTCCCCAGTCTAAACTCTCAATGTCTCTTCATATATCAGGTACTCCACCCAGTATGTCCTTGTCACTTTCGTACTGGAGAGCCAGAACTGGACCCACGATTCCAGATACCTTTTACCAGTGCATAGTAAAGGGGAAGGATCACTTCATTTGTGGGTGAAGATCTTAATGAAGCCCAACCTGCTGTTGGCTGCCTTTGCCACAAGGATGCATTGCTGGCATGGTCAACTCATTGTCCACTAGGACCCTCAGGGCCTTTTCTGCAAAGCTGCTGGCCAATCTGCCTGTCCCCAGACTGCTGTCGTACCAGGCTGTTCCTCTCCGGCTGCAGGACTTTGCATTTCCCATTGCTGAATTTCATAAGGTTTCTACTGGTCCATTTCTCCAGCATGTTTGAGATTCCTCTGAAGTGCAGACCTGCCCTCCTGTGCATTGACTATTTCCCCCATTTTATATAACCTGTGATTGTTCTGAGGGTACATATCAAGGAATCTGCAACTACAAGCAACCACTCCCTCTCTTGGGAGTCTAGTTCTATATTGTGTTTAGCTACCAAGGGCCACAGGCAACACAGGCGAGTCACAACAGTAAGTGGGTCATAAAGTATAGGTGGGTAGCTCTTAATCACCTTTGTCACTTCCCTGTTTAATGTTCCTCAAGAGATTAGCATTACAGATTTTGCCCCTGCACATGCCAGCAATGTTCCAGTGCTGACAATCTGAGATTGCAGACTCAGCACCGAAGCTTGATCAGTATCTACACACTACGTGCTCCTCTGCCACATCCTTTCTGGGACTTGATCCAACATAGGCTTCCAGAGGAGGCTCCCTAAAGATACCATTGCTCCTATTTATATGAGCATGTCAGGGAAGAAGACAGCAATGTTACCAGCCTTGCTCATATAAAAACCAAATGGACAGGTCAGTCATGTCTGAGAGAGGGTCTGGGAGTCTGCATTCACATTACCCATAAGGGATCAAGTCCATCTTGAGCAGGGTCTTCAATCTTACCTGTTCAGAAACAAGCATTCAAAAGTCGGTGAGTTAGACACAAAACAAAATAAAACACTGATTTCTTGTTTGCCAAAGCAAATGAGATTGTGAAAGTCACTCTGGAGGCAACTGAAATTTCTAAACCCAGTGTGACCAAGAAGGTTTTTAAGTCTTGGGCAGGACAGGTACAGCATGAATTCTGGCTGTAGCTAAAGAAACAATACTACGCTATGCTGCTGCTTCAGACTGTAGAGAATCTGTTGGACTCCCTATTGTAAGATTCTCTGTGGACAGAGGAAAATTATTCTTTACACTATTCAGATCTAAATGTGATGGAGGAATGTGGGTTTCTAAGTCAGAAGAATTATCACAGAAGAACCTCTGGCTATGGAACCAATAGGACAAGGAAAAGGATATCCAAAATAATCAGCTCAGGGTTTTGTTTGTATTGAACCCAGTGATTTTCTTAGTTTTTTCCAACAGCCTTGCAACCAGAATTTCTGAACAGCAAATTAGAATCACAGTTAGCATAACAGGAGGCAACAACTAAATGCTGAAATTTGTTATCAGCAGACATATGGGAAAAAAAGACTAAAGAAGCAATGAACATAAGCAGTGGAAAGTAGATCCATGCATATTACTTGTACATGAGTATTAGGTTGATTTTTACATCCTCAACTCATACTTAAGACCCAGAGAAGAAAAAAAAGGGTAATAGATCTCAGGGGTTTTATGTCTGGAACACCTGAAGTACCTACAGGAAGGCACTGAGTAAGCCCAGAAATCCACTGAAGTTGTTAAAGAAATTATATAATCACCATTTACAGTTCAGTCATCTGTGAAAAGGGGAAAAAAAAGAAAAGAAGGCAGTGCATGGCAAAAGACGATGAAATGAAAAATAGCAAAATTAAAGTGTCACTCTCCTGTGCTACAGGGACCAGGCAATTCTTTTTACTCTCAGAAAAAGAGGGGTTCAAAGGTCAGCTGGTATTAAACCTGAACACTAATGATCCATGGGGTCTGATGACTGGGCAAGAGGCCAGGGTATCTTAGCTATTAAAATATCTCAATTAGCTGCAAACTCTTTGCCAAGTTGCTCAGACACATAATGTGGCTCTCCTATCTCATCCTGACTCAAAATTCAAATACTTCTTGGAATTCAAAAAATGGGACTAGACAGAGGCAACTGGAGGCAAGAAATTATGTTAGAAAACTTTTCTAAGGATGAAAGAGAGTTTTTCCTCTACAAAGATTTTCCCAAAGTACTGATCAAAGTATATAATTTAAATTTAGATGATTTTTAAAAGCTCCTACATTTTGTTTTATTGTAGGACAAGCCCTCTCCAATAGTTGCATTGCTCTGATGCTTCTAACTTTTTTTACCCGGCAGCTTGATGGTTCAGATCCTGGGTCTGTTTGATTATTGAAAATCCCAGTTCCTTCCACACATCATCCAAAGTAAATCCAAACTTGATTCTTTTATCTTGTATCTCACACTGTAACTACAAAGCTACAGTCTCTTTTATACTGATCTTCTCCCTCTCTAGTTCTGACACAAGTATCTGTCTGATTCAGTCTTCACAAAACATTTTGGATTTACTAAAACAGCATACTTTGGCAAAATAAAAAATTCTTCCAGGTCTAACAAGCAAAACTTTTTTCATACATGTACTTACATGTACATACATAGGTGTATTTCTACTATTCCTTGAATAACTGCTGTTTATCTTTAAATATTTTCTTAGATCAGCTTTACAAATATCTTGTAATAATTTATTATAGGCCATATGTTTCAAATTTTCTCATAGATTATATAAAAGGAGTATCAAAATTCTTTCTGAAGTCAAGTTATCTCATGTCTTTAAATTCTTCATCTGATCAATCCCTGTAAAGGAGGGATTTTAAACTAATCTAACATGATTTGGTCTTGACAAATTTAAGTCTGCTGTTCCCCCTCATCTCTGAGCATTTACAAATTGATTGTTTCATGTCATGTTTCAATATCTTCCTGAGTACTATCATTCGTCTGACTAATGTGCTGGATCTTTATTCTTCCTTTTTAACCTACAAGACCTAAATTTGCTTTCTTCAGCCCCCTTGGCTGTCAATTGCATTGAAATTCAATCTTCATTCCCAGACCTCGCTGAAGGATTTCAGATCATTAGGCAGACTTCATAAACTGATTTTTTTCACGCAAAGCTATACTGGAATGTCATAGTCCTACTTTGTGGTGAGAAAGTGGCTTGTCTGGCCTTGGAGTAGATGGTAAAAACCAGACTTTTTTGACGTAGCTTTGCTTATTTATTTGAAGGGGACGCTTGGACCAGTTATACTTACACCTTTTGAAACTGAAGACAAAGTATCATGGAGGCCATCTGTAGACTGGCCTTAATCTCAGCACCAATTTATATATATATATATATATTTTTATATATATATGAATATATATGAATTTACTTGTGCTTTAATGTTCTTTTTATTGTGACCAAAGGATTTTTTTATGCGATTTTGATATTCTACATAACAGCTAATTCTTTATGTGGGTGCATTTCCTCTGTGCCAAGTCCTCTCTTGAATGATAATTTTTATTATTATTTTGTTGTGAAGATGTGGAGCCTTATCTTAAAAGATTTTTCTCAGTTTGGAGACAACTTGTAGATTCTTTTGTGTGTATCTCTTATCTAAAGGAATCTGTATCCATTAATTAATTTAAGTGCACTAACTTCTATATCTGAGGATATTCCATAAGATTTCTTGACAATTTATGAGCTATACCATACCTAGCAAGCAACAAACAGCTTGCTAGTCACCCAGTCTGTCTTCCCAACCCCTACAATTTTTGCCTTTCTCTGTGCACGTGTGGCCTGCCCTGGATTTGTCTCGGATCCAGCCAGCACTGGCTCTATCGGATGCAGAGGAAGTTTCTAGCAGCTTCTCACAGAAGCACATCCACGTAAATGTGAAATGAACACACACACACACACACCTTTCCGCTGAAGTGTGTCAAGTGATCACTTATAGGGGAACTTTTCCCCTCTAGCAGGGGTTTCTCCTCAAAATTACTGGGGCTATGTTGGAAGCTGAACAAGAAATGAGATAATAGAGCTGAGATCTTTTTGGTTTGGGTTTTTTTTTGGCAGAAGTACAACACTGGCTAGAATCTGCTGACTGGTTACAAAAATGCAGGGAACCTTTTTTGAAGTAGACATAAAAGAAAACTATGATGCTATGATATCAAGATCTGCATTCCATCGTCATCTGGACCCTCACCTCCATTTGCTACAGAAATGCAAGGCTGTTTAGATACAGAGTTTGGGTTTGGTAGGTCTGGGTTTTACAAGGCAGACATGTGACTGGAACTGCAATTCTTTTTGAAAACTAGCTTCTACTTGGAGAACATATATGGCCCTTATTCACTTTCAAGAAGGGTCATCTGTCGACCAAAAATATTATTACTGTAAACAGCATTGTTTGCTACTAGGTAGAGTGAAGAAAACATACACAGTAACAACAGTTCATAAAGAAGTCTGTACTAGGTAAATCTGTAAGAGGTGAGCAATGTTTTGACTTGTCTCAGTTTCAGCATGATTTTGTTCACTGCTTTAAGTGGGCTGTTAAAAGTACATATAATGGACTCATGAGTTTATTTAGTCCCAAAGTGTACAGAGAGATGAAAAAAGGCATAAAGCTTTGTAATACAAAATTCACATTACTGTTTCTAGCCAGCATGCATTATAAGACCTTTTAAGATATTTTGCAATTGTTTTATGTCTTTCCATTCCCAGGCTATGCCATTATGTAAGTAAATGAAATTATGTTAGTGCTGAAGGAGTAAGGACTATTTGAATCCAAGCCTTTTCTTGGCCTTTGAAGCCATCTGTGTACAAAACTGTTCCTTCATGTGCACTTGGCTACAGATTTGACTGACTCCACACCTGTGCAAACATGTGGCATTATGTGTGGCGTTTATCTAGTGAATGTTTGGGTGCCAGATCTCCCACTTGTGTACTGGTAGTGTTGAAGAGCAAGTCAAGTGTGGGTGCAAGTGTTTGCACTGCTGGATATGGGAAGGTATAATTGTTAGTGCAACTTCACAGGTTCATAAAGGAACCGGCAGGTTGAATATCTGGTCTGTGGGGCTGAGTGACAATGGCTGCGCTGGTGTGGACATCTCAGCTCACAGTGGAACTCTTAAGCACACACTGATTTACTGTGTATCTAAAATTACTACTAAAATTACTTCACCCATGTCAAATTTGGGCTCTGGGAAGTCACAGTCTAGGTCCCTGGGAGGCCAGGCAGTGAGAAGGAATGGTTTTCTATGTCTCCTCCTAGTGTGCCCTCTGCATGAACAAGATTCATGGTGTAAAGCAGATACAGGAAAAAGCAAACAAACAAAGAAAAAAACACCACCAACCACACCCCAACAAACTAACAAAAAATAACACCCCCCCCCCCCAGGTGTATTTCTTCAGCTGTTTACCCATCTCACACACCTTCATAAATTCCCAGAATTGTTTCCAGGAAGTTTCCAGAGCTTATCTTTTTCTGCCTTTTCCTCTCTCTTCAGTGTTTTGTGATTTTTCTCTCCTCATTCAACTGCTCAGAACCATTTTCAACAGTGTAGAGAGCAATTGTAAAAAAGATAATTTTTTCCAAAGCAATAAAACACGTGCAGATGAGAGGTGGCTCCTGGCCAGAGCTTTCTTTCAAAACTCTATTTAATAATGAGGATTGAGTTAGCAGTAAGCTGTGACTTCAGCAGAGGCACCTTTAAAATGGAAGTGTTGATCAATGTAAAAATTGGGACACGTTGAAGTGTATTGTCAGACTCAGTATGCAGTGTCTGGAGAATGTTATCAAAAGAACTCAATTAGTTTAAGACTAAGTAAATAATAGGTTGAAATACCATGATTCCTTGACTAAGGAAAAAGACACTATTGCAGAAACTTATCTTGCTTGACAGTGGTGAGCTTAGGAGGTGTAGGTCACATTCTTGTAGAAACAGGCAACGATAGTTCTAATAGAAGTTTCTGTGTTTGGAAAGAAATCCAGGAATAAAATTACTGAATGGAAAACACAATGAGAAACAATTATACTACTTGTCTTAAGCCTATTCAGGCTTCTGAAAATGTATAACACATTGGAAGACTGGTTGGAAAACATCATCTACCACAATACTGTCTGCACTGCTGCCTTACCTCATTTGCACCGACAGCTTCTTGTTGGCCTCTTCTGGCTGGGGTCACTGCCATCCCATCCCTTTCTTTGGGAGGAGATGTCTCCTTGCACAATGTTGATGAGTCAGGGTCCCCTTAGATCTGCTGTATTATCAGAAAACTTCCTTTTCTAAACCCACTTACAGCCTTTTTTTTCTTTACATGTGAGCACTCTGCACTTGCTGTACTAATTCGAGGAAGTTTTGTTGAAGGACTAGCATGCCATAAAGTATAACATCAAATGGTAGGTAAGCCCAGCCTACAGCATTTCTTAACCTGTGGACTGGAAAACAGATATCTCTTGGAGCAGTGGGTTTAGGAGTAAACAGCTCTCTGAGGAGATGGGAAGGGTCATTGCACAGGGGGGCAGCTAGTTATACTGTGACTCCTAGCTAGTGTGTTTTGGTTTTTGTTAAGGTGTTTTTAAATTAAAAATATTTTTGATATTACAGTTTAAAGTTATTTTCTCAATGATTTCTCACTCACAAATAATTCACTTAAGTGCAAACACACCTCAACTCTTGCAACTTTTCCATATTGTTTAAGCAAATTACTTTAATGAAAACTCTTATCAGTGTCATGATTACTTTTTTTCTGTTTAAAATTAACATAAATTAGATTGCTATAATAATTTGTTCCAGACATAAAAATTAAAGTCTGTAAAGAATTAACTCAAAAGTTATCTAATTAACATACATATTAAATCAGTAGGAGAGGAAAATATATTTATATACATTTATCAAAAAAAGCCAAGCACCTTTTTGAATGAGTGATATTCATATGTACAATTTGGTCACAGGTTTTCTAAACCTGTATCTAAGTGGATTTTCAGCAAATGCATTTTTAACTTCTAATGTTGAACACCATTTATCATGCATATCTGAACAATGTTGATTTTGTAAGTCTTGCATCTTCCTGTTGCACTAACTCTAAATCTGGCACTTACTGAACAAAGGGTTTTCTGCCAAACCTCATCCAATTTGGTGACACCAGCAGACATGATAATTCTCATAACTGTACTGTCTCCTTTCCTCTTCTCTATTTTTACAGGAATCTGTAATAACCAATGGCAACATTCTTTTTGTTTGAGCCAGTTTTAACACTTGAACTTTAAATAACAAAGATTGCAGGAATTTTTTTTGGTTTCAAACTGATGATCTCTTTATTATTCCTTTGCTTCCTAACTTGTAAAGAATGAAACAGATGTGTATTTATGAGACAGCTTCTTAGAACAAATTAAGGACTAGCTTCCAAAAGTTACGAGCAGCTTTTATTTCTTGTCTAGACATATTTTTAAATTGGAAAAGAGAAAAAGAATGTTTGTTTTTATAGTATGACAATGTTTTGATTAATGTTGTATTAAAAAAACAAAACAGAAACCAACCTACTTGAGGCAAGCAAAGTTGCATTCTGCAACACAAGGTTGTTTTCTCTCATTGCAGCAATCTGATATTTATGTGAGGGTTAAACACTCCTGACTGATCCTGTCAGAGATCTGTCCTGGTGAAACAAACCAGAAGGGAGTGGTCAATATTTTTGTCAATGCATACACAAAAAAGGTGTCTGTCTGAAGTTTAACAACCTCCCTTGCATGAAAGAATTTTACTGGAGAAAATTTTATATCCAGATTTCTCCTGAAAAATTTTTCCATGTGCATTGACTCTCAATTAATTTCTATTGTCTTTCTTCACAGTTCAGTTCAGGATGTTTTCCTGGACATGGTGTTTCGCTTTGACTGATATTTTAAAAACCAAACAAAAAAAGAATACAGTGAGACATGGTGAGAAAATCTCCAAAGATTTAGAACATGGGTTCCAAAAGTATGGTCCAGATGTAAATTGTCACAGACATATAGACCTTAATGGAATTGTTCTGATACATGCCAGCTGAAGCCCTAACCCATAACGTTCATGGGAAGATTTGAATGTGTGAAATTGGGTGTCCAATAGAGAGTAAATTAACTTTCTTGGACAAACCAGATCACATTCATTTGGAAAGGAGCCCCACTAGTTGGCATTGATTTTAAAACCATTTTTCAAGCACCTTTAATAGTGCCTGATTCAAACCCAGTGAAGTCAGTGGAACAGCTCCCTTTAATGGGTCTGGAATCAGGCACATAATGAAAACTGTTTCACCATATGTTTCAATGACATTTAAGTTCCCTCGTCTTGTTTGAAGAATTCTTTATTCAGCTACTCACAGCTTGAGATTCTGTTTTTTAGACGTTTTTGGTTGACTTCATTCTTCTTTGGAAGAAGCTGGAATGGGAAGAACTCAGGGAACTTTTTAGGCTAGGAAAAATAGTGAGCATTCTGGGGTTGGATTGAGGTATAGAGAACTTTTTTTCATACCAATTTAATTCAGATTTCTTGAACTTTGATTCAAAAGAAAATCTTAGTGGTGTGCCAGAGACAGTTTTGAAAATTCTTTTTCCAAATTTATTTTGTTTTGAAAGGAGAGATAAAATACATTTTGCAAGATCATGAAAGACCATGTAAGATCATTTTTGGTGTTCATGGCAGCTTTACTGATGAGCCACATGTACTATGGGATGATTATCCTTCAAAACTGTAATAATGCACCACCAGAAACATGGCTGTCAATAGTCTTACTACAACAGTGACAGACATTTGGGATACAACTCCAACAAGATCAGTATGATCCTGTAGGAAAGTAGACATATTTATACAAAATCTTCATAGAATTGTCCCATTTTTAACAGCTTAAAATCTCCCATCAACTGATGAACATCTAGAAAGAAAAACTGGTTATTACTAGAAAGAGCAAATATGAATGGAAAATAAGAAAAACGTGTGTGCAAAATTCATGTCTGGAATTAGTTTTTCTGTGTTACAAGGCACTAGTTAGTCTAAAACTAAAAATAAAGACAAGCTGAAAAGAATCCTAATAGTGTGGTTTCTTTTGAACTGCAAATTGACACAGACATTTTATAGGGAGGAAAAAAAAAGTGAGGCAAGTCATCCACCAATGTGGAAGAGTGAACATATGCTGGAAGGGATATGAATTCGCTTACGGTGGCGATAACTTCCATATTCAGCAGAGGTGGGTTTAAAATGCGGTTGAGTCATGCTAGTTTTTTGCTGTCAAATCATTGCTATTTCAAAGGCATGACCAAGGAGTTATGCACATGGAATATCTTACTGTGAAATGAAGAACAGGGCCTGTGGTAATAAAAGTATTTACATCTACATACACTTTCTTAAAAAAAAACAGACAAGTTTTCCCCTGCTGCAACCCCCCATCCCCTATAACAACAGCCAGAATAATAACAAAAAAGAAAAAACAATATAGTTAAGGAAAATTTTGCACCTATTGGCTAGTCTCCTAGTGTTCTAGGGTTTTATCTTTTCTTATAAAAAATAAATATTTAAAGAAAAATTTTTAAAAAATAATGTTTGCACTGTGCTATCACCTTATATTCTGGACTGAGGAGAACAGCATAGACTTCCAGATAATGGTTCTTTATTAAATTTATTTTTTCTGTCAGGGTAAATTCGTGGTTCTTCACAAAAATATTTAAACATCTTAGCATGTTCCCATTGAAGGAAGTATTTACATCTGAACATAAAATTTTAATTGCATTAATTTATGTAAATATTAATGTGATGGGATTTCTGAAACTCTCTATACCTAATGGGTATTCACAATCTCTTAGATACCTTCTCCCTCCATAGTCAGCAGCTGCATTAACACACTACCTCCCTGAGGCAGCAGCTGGGTCCCTGTTTCCCTTTGGAAAATCACCATTTTCACCTGGACTGCATTTTTTAAAGCCCTATAAAGTGTTTCAGAAAAATCAAACAAATTAGTTTAAGCAACAGGTCTTTGCTAACCTAACTAATTTGGCTAAAATGGATTAGGAAGTCACTGCAAGTGCAAAGTTGACAAGTTCCATCAGAGAGGGCCCATGAGCACTAGGGCTGTTAAATCTCCCAGCCCTTGTGTTGAAGCCAGTAGAATGTGGACATAGCCTAAGTCTCTTACTAAATGCACCCAAAGGTGTCCTCCAGATAGAAATGAAGTTCAACTCTACTTAAATCTCGTGGGAAAGCACATAAAGGGAGAAGTTGGTAGATGTCAGCCTATTGGCTTGCTCTGTTTCGTGTTGCAGTTAGAAGTCATCTTGATATGATACAGCCTAGCATAAGCACATATGGAATGAAATGTGACATGCAATAAACAAAGTATTTTAAATGAAACTTTTTATAGCCTTAAGAAATAAAAGAAACAGTCACACACTGCTCATTAGCTTGTAAAAGTACACACAATGGGTTTTTTTGTAGGAAATTTCAATTCATGCCCATAAATCAAGAAACAACGTAAGCAGTTCTGATTCTAGTTTGTGGGAAAATGTTTAATTACTTATTTATTTGATTTGTTGCTCTAAAATGTATTTTCATACGATGTATTCTTACATCTTGTGTCTGCAAAGAGTGGAGAGATGTTTCTTAAAAGCATTTTTTAGAATGACTTGGTATCGGTCCAGTGCTCTGATGTCAGTGGAACAGAAACAGGGCTCTGTCTGGATTTATTAGAAGGGGAAAGGCTCTTTTTAGTTTTCTCTGTTTTATTGCATCTTTCTTGACATTAAACTCCGGTACTCAGTACAGCCTATTCCAGATGTAAATTTTTTCTTTAAAGTACTATGCCAATTACTGACACATAATGTCATACAAATTATTGTAAACTATTAGATAAAAAGCACTAATAAAATCAAGCCTATTAAACATTTGCTCCTCAATTTGATTTCTCCTTTTAAACCAGCACATTAAAATTATGAAATGTAACATATTTATTACATATAGCATATGTTTGAATAGTAAAAAATAACAAAATATAAAATTAACTCTCCTTATTACTGATGGTCAAATAAATTTTCTGATAGAAAGACTTTTAGTAGCTTCTGTAGGCTTTATTGCAAGATTACATGTTTTTTCTATATTGCAGTTGCAAGACAAAGGACAGATGCCACAGATCTGTTCCCAAAATAACTCATTCTTCTTTCCCTAAAGTGTCTCAATTTTATCTGTAAGCTGTAAAACTCCAACTCCAACTTGTAAGCTATATCCCTGACTTCAATGCCTCACAATATGCATTTTTTTATCTTTTTCTGTTACATAATGGTAACTTGCACTAACGCTATCCATCATCATAGTGCTCTTGGAGATTGCTCTTGCACGTATTGGAGAATGTAAACTTATTTCCTGTCTTCTCTACTTAAAAGCTAAAATGTCCACTTTAGTTCATTTACAAATATTTAGACTAAATGCTCAAATATAGTGTGAGACTAATTATCCTTATTCGCCTGTAGTAGCTATCATAAAACCTTGTGCTCAAATAAACCTTTACATACTCATTTAATTCTTCTGTCCAAGAAGAAATACTTTTATGCCTCTTAGAGAAATAAATATATTTTTAAAATATTTTAAATTTGGTCTCTCTATTCAAGAGTTAGCAGTATAAGAAATAAGTCATATAGTTAACATCAGACAAAAGATCACATGGGATCTCAGACATTAGAGTGAGAAATGTACTTTAGTCATTTAAACAAGATAGAGAAAGCTTTGATTTATTTACAGAAGGGTTTGGGATAGTTTTTTTTTTTAAATTCTGAAATAATTTTTTTGAATGATCATGCACAAAATATGCATATACCTTTGAGTAAATAGCTGTTATAGTTTCTTTTAAGTTCTGAGCACTTCTCTAAAACCAATAATAAGATCAAGGTGAATGCCAGGCAATTTAAAATTAAAAAATAAAAAAACCCAAGTAGATCACCACAATAAAAATCATCATGAAGTAAGTAATTTATTTGATAGTTTTTTGAAATCTCTTTTGAATTGTTAGTAAGCCATACAGTGCAGTTGCTTCACAATGTGTTTATACTGGCAGATCTAATTTTAAGCAATATGTCATACTCAGGATACTGTAACCTTCATGATTCATTCAAGGCAACAATTAAGAACACGAATTTATAGTTTAACTGGGCTCAGAGAGTCTGATTTACAGCTCCCTGAAGAATGTGAAGAGACTGGGTTTCTCTGCTGATTTTTTTTTAATACTCTTTAGGCAGTGAATTTGAGCTCATATAACAACATTTCTACAGCTACTGGGGTAAAAGGCATTGCAGGTAAAGGGAGGACAACAAAGCCTGGTAAAAGACGTGATAACCTTTAGTTTAATCAGATTAGGAATATCTGGGAGCATCTGGATGAATCACTGTTTCACAATTTCCCAAACTCTTACACAACAGTAGATAAGATATTAGCAGGTAGGAATACTTAGGAGGAAAACAATTACTCCATTCCTAGTGAATTATAAGTTTGAAAAAAACCTATAAATCCTACAGTTTCTCAGAAAATATTTTTTAAATAAACATCATAAAGGACTTTGTGGTTTAGGATAAGTAAGGAAAGAGTAAAGCTATCATATGAAAAAGATATCGATTTATTTAATATAATAAAAAGAAGGTTAAAAAGGGACATGAGTCTTCTTCAGAAAATATGAACAGCTCAATAGTAAAGAGGGACAAACAATGCTGGCACAGGAATAAATAGGAGAAAACTGATCATTAATAAATTAAAGCTGAAAACTGGAAGTCTGTTTCTTGCTTTCTCTCTAAAAGCCCAAAGAAATGTGCAGTAAGGGTAAAAAATGTAACTCGTTTGAAGGAGAAAAACTTTCATATATTTAACTTAAATTTAAGATTTACATTCTTATGTTGAGGAAGATTGATTCATGATACAGAATACTGTGGGAAAAAAAAGTGGGGAATTCAATCAGGAAAGTATATTTTCATCCCTTTTGCATTTGAAGTTAAATTACTCCATACAAAAGTAATTGTTTCATGTTCAAGAGTTTCATAGACAGTACATAATTGCATTTAATTCCACACTAGATACATTGTTTCATATGGTTAGGAAAAAAAATATATTCTCTCACAAATTTCCTCTAAAATGGTGGTAAGCACTCTACTGTACCATTTGGCTTACTGAGACTGAGAAGTTTTAACCAGGAGAGAAGAGGGTTTGGGGCTGGGTTTTTCATTTAAGTTCTTGTTTTTGCCTGGAGCTACATAAACATATGCGACTCATCATTTAAGGGAAGAAAACAAAAAATAAAATAAATAAATAAATAAATAAAAGGGAGAAATTACTTCAGCTATCACTGTGTAATGAACTACTATGAATGAGTATTTGTGACTTAAAACATTTTGTATTTGAAGTAACCAGAGACCTTCCACAGATTCCAGTGGAAACTTATAGTCAGAAATATGTTAATGAGCCATATGTATGCTAGCAAGATGTTTGAAACAAGAAATTAGAATATATTTATTTGTATCCATTCCCCCATTTTGTCTCTCATAACCAGGAGACAAACACATGTATGTTTCCTTCCCAGCACCACTGTCCAATTTTTTTCTCTAAAATAAATCCAGGTGAGGCTGAACCTTCTTCACATGGTTTAAAGCAGAGGATTAAGTATCAGGTTTCTTTTTTTACCACTTTTCTTCGTGTTTAATTAAATGTTATGCTTCTTTTAGCTCTCTTTAGGATGGAAAAGAGAAAATATTGCAGCATGTTAATAATGAAAATTCAGGAATTACACTGTCCTTTCTCCCTGCCAAGACAGACTTATCTCACAGGGACTACTCAGGGCTTTCCCAGGATAAGATGAAAAGCTCCAAGGAGTGGAGTGCAACATGTGTACACCCAGGAGCATTGTACCAGGTCTGAATTGTTCTTTCCCCATACTCTATCCATATTTGAGAGTGCACAGAGCCTTCAAGCACATAATTTGACTGCAGTATTCCTTGGAAGGAGCCACGGTTTATACTTCAGAGACTGCTGTAAGGCTTGATTGATAAACAGCCTAGGAGGTTTCTGGAGTGTGTGGAAGATAACTTCTTGCACAGCTGGTGAGTGAGCCAACTAGGGAAAGTGCCCTGCTGGATGTGTTTGTGAACAAAGGAGGACTGGTGCGTGACGTGATGGCTAGAGACCACGGAGTCACAGCCTTCTCGCAAGCACCCACTTGCTCCAGCATGGGTTTTCTCCACAGGCTGCAGGTGGATCTCTGCATCCCCATGGTCCTTCACGGGCTGCAGGGGAACAGCCTGACTGACTGTGGTCTGCACCACGGGCTGTTGGGGAATCTCAGCTCTGGTGCCTGGAGCACCTCCCTG
>VZRQ01009446.1:1024810-1090840 GCA_013397975.1 Machaerirhynchus nigripectus | reverse complement strand
CTCCTCCTCCTCCTCCTCCACTGACCTGAGTGTGTGCAGGGCTGTTCCTGTCACATATTTTCCCCTTGCTCTTCTCTGACCACAATTACATCTGTGCAGTAACTTTTTTTTTCTTCTTCTTAAATAGGTTATCACCATTTCTAATTGGCCCTGCCTTGACCAGAGGCATGTCTATCCTGGGAGCTGCCAGGGATTGTGTCTGCTGGACATGGAGGAAGTGTCTAGCAGCTTCTCACAGAATCCACCCCTGTAGCCCCTCCTGCTACCAAAGCTTGGCCATATAAACCCAACACACAACCCCCTGCAGCACTACAGGCTGGGGCAGAGTGCCCAGCAGAAAAGGACCTGTGTGTGCTGGTCAACAGCCGGTGAACATGAGTCAGCTGTGCCCAGGTATCCAAGGCCAATGATATCCTGGCTTCTGTCAGATATGGTGGAGCCAGCAGGACCAGGGCAGTGATCACTCCCCTGTAATTGGTACTGGTGAGGCTGCACCTCAAGTCCTGTGTCCAGTTTTGGGTGCCTCACTACAAGAAAGGCAGCAAGGTGCTGGGGCATGTTCAGAGGAGCTGGTGAAGGATTTGTCCTTCGAGACTCACAGGTCTCGTGAGGAGTGACTGAGGGGACTGGGGTTGTTTCGCCTGGATAAAAGAAGGCTCAGGGGGGACCTTATCGCTCTCTACAGCTACCTGAAAGGAGACTGCAGTGAGGTGGGGGCCATTCACTTGTCACAAGTGACAAGTGATAGGACTAAGGGGAATGGCCTCAAGCTGTACCAGTGGAAGTTTAGATTGAATATTTGAAAAAAATTTGTCACAGAAAAGGCTGCAAGCATTGGAACAGGCTGCCCAGGGAAGTAGTTGACTCATCATTGCTGAAGGTGGTGCAGATATCATGCTTGGGGACATGGTTTAGTGACGGGCTTGGCAGTGATGAACAGTTGGACCCAATGATCTTAGAGGTTTTTTCCAGCCTAAATGGTTCTATGATTTTCATCTATTCTCAATTTTGTATGAAAATCATTTACCCATTGGTCTTAGAGTGGCTTATTGTCTGTGTTATTCATGTCAACTAAGCATGTATTAGACCCCATGGGTTTTCTTAATTTCTATTATGTATTGCTGGTCTTAGGAAAACCAGTGTAATTAAGACCTTTCACGTATGTATGTGAAAAGATTAACTTGATAAAATGCTGAGTGTGAAAAAAAATCTGGGGAAGACAAAAGGAAAATGTATTCTCTTCGTATGAATAGAAAGCATAGGTCATTAAAAGCACATGGGCTTAACATTAAAAAACACTGAACACACTCAGATGAAAGGATTTAATTAGGACAGACAATCAGTTCCCATGTAATTTGGATTTGTATGTCACGATTTCTCTTTATTGTTTAAGATTTGAACTCAGTATGTAGGGTAATGAGAGTAATAGTTGAACCCTTTGCATTTTCTTCTTGTTGTTTAGGGGCTTTTTGAAATTCACCACATGAATAGTTGAAAATTGGCAGTACCAGCTAGTAGCCAGAATCCAAGTTAGCAGAGGTGAACGAAACTTCTACTGATTCTCCAAAGATACTGTTGTTTTTTTGAGAAAGACAGGGGAAACAGTTTGGTAAAAAGAGTCGGCAAGCCTCATCCTAACTACCCAGCTTTTGCTTTGATCACCTTCTCTGTAGCACTGGCGGTCCAGGATGTTCCCTTAGCTGGGACTCCCTAAAATCTTTTTGGAATATCAGGCTTATAGAATGCAATATATTTTGTGCTTCACCCTCCCTCTTCCTTCACCTTTCAAAAGTGAAAAAGTTCCACTTGAGAAAACATATTCCCCTCTTGTCTTCTTTTTGGGGACTACTTAAAAGAGAAATCTCAAGTAGCCAAAGAAGTAACAAAAGCATTTTTGGTGTACTGGCTCTTTGAGGGGTTTTTAAATCTGATCTTTTCAAAAGAAGCATTCCTTTAAGAAACAGAAAAAACTTCCTTTAAAGTTCATTCTCTTAAAGAAGCTATTTGTCACCCTCTCAAATCTAGTTAAAACATTTTCCAAAACTGTTTAATAACAAACATTGCTTTTTTCTTAAGCATCAGAAGTATGTACTATTAGCATATTCTCTGAAGCCAATAAATACCAGCTGATCAGCCTTGAATCCTTTTAGGAAGTTTAAAACAGCTGTGCTGCAAAATGAAGTGAGAAAAGCAGCAGGAACAGGTTTTGGCAAGCCTGGATTTGTTCATAATGCAACAAAGGTTCTAAATTATTTCAGTGCTGGTAACCTGCAAGCTGTAACTCCAGCTATTCACTTCTGCGAGTGAATAGCATGCAAGAATGACCCAGGAGACAAATTAATTAAGCTGCAATTGGGACACACAAAAAAGTGATGCCTTTATAAAATTTATTTCTAAAATAAGTGTTCAAATATCTTTCAGACTTAAAATATGTCAGTTGGGTCCTCCTGAACCATTTGCAGAGTCAGAAAACTGGAAGGAAATTAACCCCTTACAGGTGAAGTGTGCCTATTTAATTAGCCTAATATGAGAGAGAAAAGCTATTAAAAGTACTCAAAGGCATTGTATAACAAGAAGCATTTAGTCCTAAGTACTGGGCTTTGTAACCAACTCTACTAATGGAGTGTGTTGTTTCAATAAATAGGTTCCAACGCAGTGTGCCAATAGGTCTGCCTTCATAGGCAGCCAATCTTTCTTCAGTGCTCTCATTCCACTGCTAGGCATGTTCATTAGACAGCCTTACTCAGTGGTTTATTTCTTTTGATAGAGACAATTGATAATTGTTTCTCGTTAAACAACCGCTTACAGATTCAGTAAAATGTTGGGCTGCTGACTTGAATATTAGCTGTGGCTTTGGCACCTTTTTTTTTCCCTGGATTGATTTTGGTCAGCATACATGGACAGACTTATTCATGGAGATAATAGCTTTTGCTTTGTTAAAGCTCAGTTTCAGATTCAACTTCTGCAATAGCTTTTTGAGAGTAAAAGAGGACATAACCTTATTTGATGCTCAGAGGAATAAAAGTCTACAAGTTTCTTACAATTGTGAAAAGAATCCCATAAGTGTTTGTTGTGATTCTAGCTCCTTTCTTTGATCTTATTGAATAAAATTCAAGAGTCATTTCTCACACAGATAGTTTGCATAAGAAATTTAGTTCTGAGCATTGGCCAAAATGTCAAATCACCAAATTTAGCGGTTTTAATCTTCTCTGTTAACTAACTGATTGATTAACTAACTACAGATGAAGTTCTAAATACCAAAGAAAATTATAATGAGCCTATTCACAATTTTGTGCCAATCTGAAAGGGGTCCATCAATTCAAAATGCCAGTAACACCTCATTGTTTATTTCAAGAAAGCAGTCACTGAAAAATGTTACTGAACAGCACTTACCAAAATTATATCCACTCTGTCCAGTTTCTCCAGGTCATGTATTGTATCATCTATCCTCCCAGTGAAAATGTACTCTTCTATTTAGCCTGTTTGCATATGAAAGAGTTTTTACTTTTGGTTTTGGTTCTCTCTTTTTGCTAATGTTCCAGAGTATCAAGTGAAATGATGCCATGTGTATATTATCATTCAAGAAACTCTGGACAGACATTCAAGGAAATGTTTCTTTCTGATCTCCTCCCCAAAATATTCCTGCTCCTATTGAGGGTCCTGGTAAAATATCCTTAGAAAATAATGGGATCCAAGACAATACCTCAACCTTTGACAAGAGCTATCCAGTAAAAACATTATCCTAAGAATCAAGAAACTTGTCTTCTCAAACTTCAACTCCACCCTTTTCTGTTCACACTTACTTTTGTGAGCTACTTTAGGCAGAATGAGATTTCTGGAGACCAGAAGTTCCTAAGTGTTGCTGCCTTGTGCTCCCTCACACACACACCCTGAAAGAATTAAAGATCAGGGGTTGGTTTCTCATGGTCCAGTTCAGCAAGGCACATTAGGAGATTAGAAGCCACTGGGATTCAGAGGACGCAGGGCTGAGCATGTGAAGGTAGAACAAGTGATCCCAGAGTCGCAGCAGAGAGAAAAATATCCACCAGACAACACCAAAGTTAAGAGAAAGAAGAGAAGAGAAAGATTTTGTTTACTGGGTGCCTTTTAAGAGCTCAGTGCTTCAGGGCTTGATCACAACTGCGTATCCGAGCAGCACAGTTTCCTCACACACAGGGTACTCCTTATTTGCTCCACTGCTGGAATCATCTAGTTATAACTTTGTGCTTTTTTTCTGACCCAGACACCTCTTTCCAGCTGAAATCCTTAATATCACACCCACAACCACTGCAGCAACACTTCTTCCCAAGCTTCATCTATCTCTCTCATCTATTCTACAGAGGGGACGACTTCCCCACACACATGCCCCTATGTAAGAGTGGCTACTCTTACAGGTTTCGTTTCTTGACTAACAAGAGAATTAGAAAAAAATCCTATAAGGAATAAGAAACTGGCCTTAAGACAATTACCAGCTTCTATTTGAAATAAAAAAAGGTTTGGGTAAAACTCCCAGCTCCTCAAAGATGATATGGGCCGACAAAATTTCTACTTAATCTATGCACCTGATTTTTATTCTTAACAAGGCAAACTGTACATAATACAAGATATATATTAGTCTTTTTGAGTTTAAATTAAAAATTAGTCAGCACTTACTGACACTCAGCTGGGAGAAACACCTCTTGAAAATGCAATACCTTGGCATGCACAGGATTCAGAACCTGAGACTGCGTTTCGAGTGCACAACCCAGGGAACCCAGACGGTGAGCTAAAAACAAAATTACTTGTAGCCAGCAGATCCAGATTATGCTAAATTCCTCATCTCTGATCTAAGAAACATACTGTGGTAGATAGATGCCGAGATAAGAATTTGCTCATATGCATCATTAGCATTTCCAGACTGGTGCCTGTTGCCTGGGAGATGCTCTCACCTATTCTTGAGGTTTTGACAGCTGTAAAAGAGTGTAGCACAGATCTTTGTTGCAAAAAACTTCAGGAAGGAATTGGAGGTCAGAAAGAGTTCAGGTCATTGAGTTCTTAAATCAGTCAGTGATAGTAGGAACGGAAAGTAACAGAAATATGCAAGGAGATTACAAAAAAAATCTCTAAGGTAAAAACATGTGAGATAATTCTCAGGTTAGAACAATAATGTCATTGCCAACTTTAGCCCAGTGAAAATAAAAGTTATTAATGTTCAGAGCTTTCTGATTTTTTTAAAATATTCCATTTATATATAATTAATCATTTCTAATGGATCAAGCTGCCAGGACAAGTTCATGGTTTCTGAAGGATACATCCCTTTCTTCGGATTCTGCCATTGCAAATCACTAACAGAGTAGCTAATGTAGATGACAACAGCCTGATCTACAATAGGCCTTCACAGAAAATAATCAGGGAAATGCTTGTTCCATTAGCTATATTTCTGTCTCTTAAGTGATTCTTTTCAATTTAAAAGTTTCCTAATGTGACAGATTTGAGCTGTAAACAATTCAGAAGATGTCTTTCTCTCTGCCAGATTGGGGTTTTTCAGCAAAATTCCCAGTAATCAGTCTTTAATTGCTGTCAACCAACTATTCTGGAAAAAAAAAAATCAGGATTTTGAATCATTCCATACTATCATGTTGAAAAGAAGTCCAAGCTTATGGTCTTAATAACTCTAAGTGATAAATAGATTATCAGTAACATAACCAGGAACTTGTGGCACCAAATATAAAATTCAATATTATTTTGCAGCATTTTAAGTCGCATCACATCTTACCTCAGTTATATATATTTGGATTGTCTTTTTCTCTCCCTTTAATTTTAATTTGTTCTTCCAGCAAATTCAATATATTCATATAATTGATGATGGGTGATTAGTAGTGGAAAAAAGTTAAAAATTAGTAATTTTGCATCTATATATTACCTGTATTGCATACAAGACAGGGTTGGTAGTGGGAGCACTTAGCATTGCATTAAAAATAAAAGAGAATGTACTCTGTGATTTTGCTCTCTTCCCAACACTGGGCTGCTTTAAATTGCCAAGAAACATTTACACAGGGATGTTTGGTAAAAAATATGCGTGATATCTTGTTTGGATCCCTTCATGCACCCTCACAACATCTCTGGGTTAGACCTTAGAATTACTGAAACAAGAAGCAAAACCCAGGCACCTTCAGAGGAGGTGTCCCCATTTTCCTGTGAATGTCAAATTAGTTATCTAAGAACCAGGTGTGTTTCAAGACAGCTGTCAGTGTAAGGGTGTGAAGAAGGGATCTAAACTGCATGGAATTAGTCATACTCTGAAGATGCTGGCTTTCCTCTTTGCCTCTCCTTGGACTACAGAATGTGCTCAGCCAAGAGTAAGCACCTAACACACAAAGAGGGTCATAATTATGTGCATTATAATCCATCCTAACTCTATCCTTGCCTTCACCAGGATGAGTGATGGAAATAGGGCTCATTCATTAACCAAAGTTACCTCTGAGTAGGCAAAGTTTTCCACTGAGCTGCCTCTTTTGTGCTCCATTTTATTTTGTAGAAAGCAGCAGTTCAAAGAAATATTTTGCTGCACAATTTCTCCACTCATTCCCCAAAGCAAAGACATGTCTATATTGTAAAGAATTGCATGTGCAATTAACTTCTAATTTCCCTGAGAACAAGAAATAAATTAATAAAAATGAATTGGTTTTTACAGCAGGCTTACATATTTTGGTCATTCATTGTGTGTGCTTGTTGTTTTTTCCTGCTTCATGGCCTTTGTGACATCAAAAGATACTCTTTTGTCTTTTGCCCACATTAGCAATCCTGAAACATATGTATTGATCACAGGTTCCTATTGTTCATCAGGACTCTGGGTTATACATTCCTCAGTAGAAAAAATCCCACAGTCAAATCCCTTGTGGGAACAAAATGCATGTCTTAATTTTTACTGATACAATGCATAGGCAACTGCTCTTTAAAGTGTAATTGTTGGGCCTGAACAAGCATCCATTGAAGACATCTACATTGTTGGTACCCTGGTGAGATCACTTGGAAAGCCAGTGGTTAGTGGTGTACAACAATACGCTAAAATGCCCAGAGGAATTAGGACGCTTTCTTAGCGTTGCCTGTAAACTTTTCTTATTGGCTTGCCTTTTCTTGTATATGCCACTCATAATTAACTACAGCAAAAGAGGGCCCAGCAAGGAAAAGCAATTTATCTGAAAGCCCCTATTCTTTTCTCAAAATGTATGAAGGCTTATTTTGTACTTCCAGCTGGCCAGCATTTCCTTTTTGTTTGCTGAATAACGATCTGATTGTCTCAAATAATAGAAGAGCTTCCAGGGAAGCTCAAAGATGGTATAAATCTGCACTCATCTTTGCTGTAGTAGCTTCTTTACTGGTAAGGAGTCACTGTCCTTCCTGCCTAAAAGTGAGGAGCATGTATGATCACAGCATGAATAAGTGAATATTTCAGCAGGTATCTCACATGATGAAAAAAAATTAACTGAGAATTTTGGATCTTTGGGCAACAAAATATCCAGTAAGTGTTATCATCCATATAATGTCATTTATGCCAGCATTCCTTTGTCTGTAGGAATGTAATTTCTTTCTTCATCTGTTAGAGATGAACTTGTTGCTTCCAATTCTCTCAGGGAGAGCTCTTAATGTGGAAGATTCTGTATTTGTCCAGCTTCTGCACGAGGCAGAATGTTTAACCTGGTTATATTGTCTAAAAGGATCATGTATGCAACAAGTAAAACACATTAAAAGAATCAAAAGACTGTGTAAGAGACAAGTACGCAGATCAAAAGGTCTTCCACAGAAATTATGATCCTTTAGAACAAGTTTGAAAGGCCTGTGCATGGCTGACTTTCCACGTGAACCTTTAAAAACTGGTCAAACACAGAAGCTTTGCACTGGCCTGAGGAGAAATCCAATTTCTGTAAACAAATTACAGTTACACATGTGGCTGAGACTCAGGCTTGCAGGAATTTGCACTTCCCCAGTTATATTTTGCTTTTTAAATGTTAGTAACAAGTTTCTTTTAAGAAAAGGACAAACACTCTCATAGACACAAACATAAAAAGACTACATTGCTCTCCTCTTAACTGCACCTTCACTGGAGTGCCTAAATGTGCGGTCTGGACAGTTTCATCAGTGCCTTGTCCTCTATGCCAAATGTCACAGACACATCAAGGCTGAACAGAAGTCCACTGAGGTGGGCAGAAATCCCTTCAATAACTTTAGTGAGCACTGGATGCAGCTGTAAATTTACAGGCTGTTGCCAAGAAGAGGGGCCCGCTGCCACCAGTAATACACCGACCTCCTAAAGGCTTGAGGCTTTATTAAAAAGAAAATTTAAAAAAAATATTGTGTTTCCCAAGCTGCACATAGAAAAATGAAGTCAAATTTTCAGACTGAAAGGAAAAACCCTGGAAATAATAATTATTGCAAATGGGAACTCTTGTTTAAAACATAGCATTTCTGTGATTGCACTGATGCCTTGCCTTCCCAGTTTGTGCTTGCCAAATGTGCAAAATGCATACTCAGAGCTATCTTGAAGTTAAACAAACCAAAGGTGTTTGTAAATCGGCAAGCAGTTTCACTTCCTGTGCCCTAAAGTCAACCTAGGCAAGGTTATTTAAAACTGAATTTCGTGTGACTGTTTCTAGCTTAATACCTCCTTCTGCTAATTTTTAGCAGTTCAGAGTAATTATTTTGGCAGAAATTATAAAACAACGGAAACAGACTTTTTATAGGGGAAAATGACAAACATTTCTCAACTCTCACAGGACTGACAGTGAGCACTGGTAAATGCTGTCTGTTACAGAGGTTAAAAAGCTTCTTCTTATCTTTGGGTTTACAAAACGACCTGCATTATCTTGATTTTCTCCTCAGTGAAACATTCAAGTGTTCTACATGTCGTTAAAGGTAAGGGGAAATTGTTCAGTGAACTGTTAGCAGGTACAAAATATTTGTTTTTCTTAAATAACATTCCCACATTAAGGATGTTTGGAGTGACTGTTTAAGAAAAGGGAAAAACACTTGACTTTAAAAAAGCCAAGACCCACAGCAAAGAATAAAAAAAAAAGTCAGTGATTATCTGTGTTGAATGCAGTAGATGTAGCTGGCAAGGACAGAGTTCCCAACATCAAAGTGATGAAAGAAGAATTTTTTTTCCCAAGTCAAAGATTTAAGAGATTTTTCCCTACATGTCTTAAACAGCATTTGTCATCTATTTCTCATGGGTTATGAACCACGTGTCACATCATATATTGTAATAATTCTTTTCAATTAAGCTTCTTGGAGAAATTAATAGAATGGGTGAATTATTTTAAACAAAATCCCAGACTTGCTCATATCCTTACTCCACATGGGCCAAAGGTGTTGTCTTCCTTGTCCTCTCAAATAAGCCATGGAAGGGACAGTTATAAATCTGGATGTTAAATCTAAGGATGCAGTGTTATGAACACCTACCTTTCACACCTTTCCTCTTATGCTGGTGATACTGTAGGAGAAAAGACACTAATGGAAGTGAATTCCCCTCCTATCCATCACTGCAGGCTAATCTCATGCCTGAACATGCCGCCTTTGCTGTCTGTTAGATTCTGGTATTGCTCTGAATTATATTCAGTTCTTAAACTGACAAACCTTCCTGTCTGCTTTACTTGCACATTTCCCCTCAAAGCATTTTGTTAGACTTGTTCTCTGCTGCTTGAGATGTCAAAGCTTTATTGACTAGCAGTTATTCAGCATTTGCCAGCCTTTCTCACCTTTCCAGACCCATGCTAGGGTCAGGACACTCCTTAGATGTAATGCTTTGGCACTGGAATTACATTTTCATCACTGAAGGAAACACTACAAAGCAGTATATCTGGTGTCACTCCAAAGTGAGTACAGCAACTCAAAAGTTGCCTTGATTGCCAGTGAGAATAAGATAACACAGTCACACAGATCAGGTGAGAGCCTACATGTGCTTGTATTTGGCAGGATTCCAGGCAGAATACAGACACTGGACACAACACAACCGGAGGAAGGATAATCAGAGGAATCAGCGTACCAGCCTCTATGAAATTACACACATGGGTAGGTGGATAATGAGCTTCAGTTTCCCTCTTAGCCTTGCACTCACGTTTAGTGGTGCAACATCATGGTAAATGCAGCTGATTGTTGATGCATGTGTTTCTGTATTTCTGTGAAGTTCCAGAAGTTCCATATTTCTTTCCACCTTACCTTCCGTATCCCAGCTTAAAAACAGCACAATACCCTCTTATGAAAGCCTTCAGTGTCTACCTCTGAATCTGAGATCATACAAACAATTCATAATTGTGTGCATAGTTGAATTGCAGCCATTTTTGCAAAATTCATCATGTCTGGGCAAAGTTTTTCATAATTTCTCCTTGATGGTATGGGAAACCACCTCCTGTCTTGTGTTAATAACATTTGTGCCTATGGCAGTCCTTGAAAGACAGATGAGATCTTCAGTCAGAGTGTACAGGGAACTCTTAACACTCTGTAGTTTCACTCTTCATTTCTCATTTATCATTTTCTATCAGTCCAGCACTATAACCCAGATTGTGTTGGTTTGAAGTCAGGGTTAGCTTGAATAATGAAAATTAAAGAAAATGAGTACGTGGCTGTGAACTTTGGAAAAGGTATGAAAAGAGAGATTAGACATACCAATTTTTTTGGCATTGTTCCTAAATTTAGTATAATATATTAATTGGCTCTTGAATGCACCTAAGTGCATCATGAAGAAATAAATAGGGATCTGCCCACCAGTGAGGCCACTATCTCTGCTCATTCATTTCCACTGCTTCACCATCCATGAAGTGTGATGGATCTCCACTCGTTTGAGGCTTCTGGTTTGTGTTCATCCGTGCAAACAAAAGACACAAAGCACCATGAGCACATCTTTCTGGTTACAACACCAGAGGGACATTTTTTAAAATATTAGTAGATAATTAAGTTAGAGTAAGATGAAACATACAAATCCTAAAAACCCACATCCCAGTCAAAACACTGAATTGCTCAATGCTGATACATCATAGGTATTTCTAAACTCAGTCAAACCTGTGATCAGCTGCTGGTGCCTTCAATTGTCCTCTATTTCTCTGATCAGGACAATGGAGTTCATAAAATGAAGGCTCACCGCATGAATCCTTTTTCTTCAACTTTGAATATAACATCAGTGTTCAGAAGCTTAAACGCTTTTTCACCCACTGTCTTGCAGAGTCATGCCACCTCCCTTAGGCTTTCTGGAAAGGTGATAGTGTTTGCAAATGCTTTGCACACTCATACTTCTAAAAAGCTGGGGGGACCATACAGGTGCTCTTGCCTGACCTCTAACATAATACAGGTCATAGAATAATTTACCTTGGTACTTTTCATCAAATCCAGTAAGCTGTGGCAGAACTACAGCATTTATTTTCTACACCTATCTCAATTTAAAGTTGTCAAGGGGCTATATGATTCACTCTGACTTTAAGTAACTAGTTCAAAAAGTTAAATTTATTCACTTTTCAAAAACTGTGCCTTATTTCTAGTTTAAATTGCTTTCTCAACCGCTAGCCACAGACTTTTCTACACATTTATCTCATAAGAAGTCCTTGTCTGTCACAGACATGTTTCCCAGGCAATCATTTTTGGATCCTGCTCAGACGAAGTCTCACTTTTCTATACTCAAGTCTTCAAGCATCAATTGCCATTATTCAAAAATAAACTGATTAAGTTATTTAGCAGGATTTTAACACCTCCAAGTGACTAAGACACAAACAGCTAATAAACATTTGTGAGGTAGCAGCATGCCAACTATACAGAGGAGATTGAAAGCTCTCCAGAGCTAATTTAGAAATGTCTCTTCTTGATGTCTGCATCTTGATCCTGAAATAGCACTGGAGCTGTTCTGTTAACAGCTATGTCTAAAGATTTCTGGTTACATCCTATTCCAGATCACAGCCAGGTGTGGCTTGGCTTTATTTATATTTTTTGTCTTCTTTAAGATAACCCATTTTTATCCACTGTGTTTGCACTGCTAGAATAGTTAATTTATCTTTGATGAAACTGAGGGTCAGAAGATGAGCCTGGATAAGAGAGTAGAGACAGCTCCACTTACACCAACTTGACTGAGCCAACCATAAATCTCAGCTTGACAACTCTTTAATGCAGTTGATTCATGAAAGCACTCACTTCCTGATTTTCATATATTTGTCTTTGACAGGAAGAAGACAGCTGCCAAGCTGAGCACCAGGGTGTTAGCTGCAGGATAAACAAATTGTGTCTGTCACTGAAGCTGTAGATCTGAAGATTTCTCAACAAATTCCATCACGAATAAGCACCAGTTTTCAGCCAAAACTCTTAGTACCTTAGTACACCTCATCTCTTACCTGTGATAGACCACACAGTGCAGATCAAATGTAACCACACAGGAATATGTTATTCCAACCCTACCCTAGTAAATGGATTTTCTTTTCTAACTATCTATGGCCTTTGACAGAAATGTGAATTTCATAACTAAAGGCACCCTTCCTGCACAGGGAGACAGAATTTTTGTGTGTATTTTTGTGTGTCTGAAACACTTCTTCCTGTGACCAGGCACATCTTCATTATTAAAAAAAGAAAAGTTCTCTTTATATCAGCTGTAGATAATGTTGTACTGTTATAGAAAAGATAATAAGTCATAAAACCTTCACTTCTGGAAAATACTGCACATTTTGAACATGGTTAGTCATGAACCAGAACAAAGCACTGATGTGTATTTCCTTTCCCTGCCTGCTTTGAGGCAGTGCTTGGAAAAAATGATGATAAACCAGATTAGAACTGTGAAATCACTTTGCCACTTTTATACGCTGTCGCTGCTTTGGTGGATGAATAGCTATGAAGATAAGGGCAGCTATGCCACGTAGCTCCATTCCCTCCTCCACCCTGCCACCCACACTCAAGTTCTGATTCAAGTGCAGCCCAGCTCCTTCAGGGCTGTCCAGGAAATTGCCACCCAGAGATTTCCGTAGTAGTGTTTGCAGTCAGCACCACCAAAGGAGGAGATAAAGTCTTGTTTGGAGGGAATGCCTTGAACTGCTCTTTCTGCAGTCAGTAATGAATGCCTTAAGCCAGGTTGTGATCTGCCATCTCATCTTTGTCAGTTTCTGGCATTATACACAATCTTTCTTTGCTCATTTACCGTCAGTGTGTGTGTGGAAATGCACATACTTCCCAGAGTGAAAAAAACCCTGCAGAAGTGAAAATCCATTTTAAGAGAAAGTAGCAGAAGTAACACCATGTAACAGCTTGACTAGGATTTCTGCAGCTGTCTCATGAAATCTGCCTGACGTTACAGGAATCGTTCCACAATAGGTTTTTTACTACGTGAGACGCTGAGGCCCTTCCTTGTAATTCACTTCTCAATATATATATCTATAAAATTTCTTAGGAAGTGGCTGTTTGAAAAGCAAGTGTATGAGAAGTGACCCTAGAATTTAGCTCATTAATTAGTTGTTATTCTTTCTATGATTACTAGAAGAAATGTTTAATTTTCCAGAGAAAGTACCATGGTGTATCCAAACATCGTAAACAAAATACAGTCTAGAAAATCTTCCTTTAGCAAGAGATAGTTATCAGACCACTCAGTCACTGGCTGCACTGTACACCCAGCTAGAAATCTTGGCTAGAGACAGAAGTCATTGCTTTCAAATGAAAAAAAAAAAAAAAAGAAGAAAACAGAAGAACAAACCTTCAAACACAGAACTGCCAGCCTGAGGAGAAAGGGGAGAATCCAGGGGGTTAAAATGAGGAGTCCGCGCAGAAGCCAAGGTGAACCATACATGCTTTTGGAGCTGAACTTAAGTTACCGTATTCCTTAGGCTGACTCAGAGATGAAGTTTTAGGTGGAGGAGTTAGGAAAGCTGCCTTGAAGCACACCAGCTCCATGCACCAGCTGTGGAGATGATGTTACTGATAAGGGTGGAAGAGGCCTCAGGGAGCTATAGCAATACCACAGCTGTGACCTCTATGCTGAGAAGCTTCTGAGCAGTCAGATTTATGTTCCTGCTTCCCCTGTTAATTGAGAAACTTGGTCTTCTTAGGCTCCTCAGACAGCCAGTGACATTCCCACTTCAACAGAGATTTTTGCATCTTTTCATTCTAAAGAAAAAACGGTGCCTCAGTGCTCCCAGGCGAGTGGGAAGCGTAGGGAACAAGCATCATTTTCTGCTTCCCTCACCCATGAAGGACAGAGGTGGACACAATAAGGATGCAAACTGGGAAATGGCTCATACAGTTAGCTAATATTTTATTGCTCAGATGAGAATTTCATAATTCAGACAAAACAAAGTGTGATTTCCCTCATTTAGCTCAAATTTCTTGGGGAGCACTCTTTGATGGAAGCTAGGACAGGTTCTTCTCTCAGAAGGCAGAAACATGAGAAAAAAAGCACTTCAAGTCCCTGACATTACTGAGAACTCATGTGCTCCTTACGAGGGACTGCAAGGAAGCCAGGACAGGCTGCAGCAGAGGAATGAGCAGGAGCAAGAGCAGATGACGTTGGCTCGTCCAAGAACACACATCCTTGCCAGGAGGCTTTCCAGGTCTCAGACACAGAATGCTCTGTGCTTGCACAAGAGTCAGTGTTTTTCTGTCCCACACATGGCAGCACTGAGGTAATAATCTGTCGAGCACTTGCTACTGGATTTGTGCCCTTATGTGAAGAGGGATGTCTCGGAACAGATGCAATGGTGGTGGTTGAGGAGTACTGAGAAAGCCAATGGTTTTTAAATTCCATCCCTAACATTAAGCAAAAACCAGACCGTGGGCCCTCTGGTTTTCTCTGGTTTTGCAAAGAGCCCCCCAGCTTCAGTGCCAGAAGCAGGGAGGCAGGCAGTGTCCGATAGCTCTTCCTTGACGAGGCTATAGGATGACCCCAATGAGTCATCACCCTGACTCAGAGTATAGCAGCAGTAATCGTGAATTTAATCCCCTGTTGTTCTAATATTATCATCTATTCATAGAGAATATGTCCCTGCCTACATATATAACTTGTTGGGTTATTAATTATTTCAAAATCCTTGTTATATGTTGTTTCTTTTGCAATGCGCTGGGGAGTTGGGTTAGACGGGTTGTGGCAGCAAACATTTCTGGTGTTTATCTTCTATTCTGAGTTCAGTTAGACTTTCATTTCTCTCATATTTCAATTAAAAAAAATAAATCAACCAAAAAAACATGTGGCTCCTGCTACTACTGAAGAAAGGGAAGTCGCACACTTCTTGTCTCCAGCCTTGGAAAAGCCCAGGAAGAAGGCAGCCCTGGATTTCAATCACAAAAATACTTAAAGTAAGTCTTTTGGCTCTAGTCACAGTCAGAAAGAAAAAGGAAGGAAAAGCATTTGTAACTGCAAAAGCATTTTCATGTAAATTATTTGACAAGTCTTGAGTATAAATAATTAAACCTCTCATGACTGTGAAATTACATAGTATAAGATAGGCATTTCTTACTAATCCAGTACTTTAATGCATTCATTTTAATGTCTTTCTTGCTTGCAATTATCTATAAAACTCCATCACTTTCCATTCTTTGTGGTGTTCACATCATATATAAACTGTTCCAACTGCTCATGGTTTATAGTTTTGTTAAAAACCCTTAACAGAAGTTACACAGAGATCCAATACACCAGCAAATATACTCTGTTCTACATGCTTAAATATATAAAAACCACAATTATGCTTCCTAAGTGCCTAAACTTTTTCATCCAGAATAGCTGTTTTTCTATGTCACTTCATACCATTCTTGAGTGGCAGGAAAATGAAAAAATATGTGAGTTGATCTGCCCAAAATAACCAAGAGATGGCAGCACTCCATTCAACCCAAACTTGACTTGTCATATAATATATATGGCTGCAGTACAGCAGTCGGTGCAAGTGGGAAATGCAAGGGAAAGGGAGCAGTCAGCCGTAGAGTAAGCTAGGACATGCATAATTTAATCAGTCACTCTCCCTGTTTGTCGTGGTGGGGCTGACAATCGCAGCACTCATGGAAAGTTCTTGACTAAATGGGGAGAAGGAGGAAGTTCGGGACAATTCCTTTTCTTCCTGGTCCCATGTCTACTGATGGCAGCAACGTTCTCTGAGCTCCTGAAGCTGTCCCTTGCATTTGAAATCATTGGGAAAAATACTGTCATCATGAGGAAATGTATTAAGATAAGGCACATAGTGAACACATTCCAAGTTGTATTAGTCTTTTTTTTTAAAAAAAAAAAAGAAAAGACCACTGAGATTTTTTGCACATATTATAGTGGATCAGATTTCTTGCAGCATTCTTTCCTTCCTCTTTTAAACACCGGACTGAACTCCCCCTAATGCTCCTCAGTCTTCATACACTACTCCCTGACAGTGCAAGCTACAACTTATGAGGTACTTTTTCTCGGTTTGCCGAGGTGCAAATGGCCATATGGTGAAACCTTATTGAATGTCAAGTGCTCTGGATTCTTTGGGAAGAGAGTTACTGTTTGGAGAGCAGAGTGCTAAGGATTTTTAAATTAACCTTGAAGCAGCTGTGAATGATATAGTGGCACATTTTACATATTTTGGTCTCCAGAAATCTTTGGGTATTTTTTTAAGCTTCCTTACAAAAGGCCAGGCATTCTCTGATACTGATGATCACTGCTGGAGCTAGACTCAAATATTTTTCCTTACATGACAGACATGAATGCATTCACAAAAGGTAAACTTTCTTTGCACTTAAATGGTTGTGTTTATCTTGCATGCTCGGTAGGTCGATTCCACTCTGGGTTTTGCAGTACATGTTAGGGCAATCACTCTATTTGGTTTTATACTTTTTCCCATACATTCTTTCACTGCCAAAAGGTGGGAGGTTGTAAATTAGCATGAAATAATTATTATGTTGCAAAATCCTAGCAGAGATAAAGCACCTGATATTTGCACCAAGTCAGCTCTGTAAAATCGCAGCTTATGTTTGACTGAATCAGGCTTCATGGCAGCAAAATTACAAAGGTGTATGACCAGTAGAGTGTTAGAGCAGGAGCTTACACTCATATACAAAAACCATGGTGTGGTGATTAAATCTCAGCCTTTGAACTCATGAAGAATTCCATGGATGAAGGTCCTCACCTTTAACATCTTTCCTATCTGCCCTGTCAGAAGCATATTTTGTAGGTTTCTCTCTCCCAGCCCACTCTTTCAACACAGGAAGACCTTCTGTCATAATTAAGCACAATCATTAGTCGCTTTAGTTGACATAGAAAATGTTAAAGGAGACAGATGGCTGTTTTGGATAAGACTAAATTAAATATTTAGGTTTACCCACCTTCAAGTAGATGCAACTTCTGGGATATTGCAAATGAAATCCCTAATTTATGTACATTTAACATGGATGGAGTAGCTGATGGTCCTTTCTCATTACAGTAGGCTCTACCATTTATAATCCATGAATTTTATCAAGAAAACATTCTTTTCATCCCGCTTTTGAGCAAAGATTTCATATCAGAGACTCCTCTCAAGAGACACTCTTTCCACTTAAAAGTTAAATAAAGCAGAACACAGCTGCCAGCACTCTGTGAGGAAGTACTCTGTCCCACTCTGTGTGACACCGTCAGGATCTTTGATTGTCACAAGCTGTGGGGGCTCTGCTGTGAGATGTCTTCTGCAAGGCAGCCTCCAAGCAGCCCCCAGCAGCACTGCATCCCTAATGCCATGTCAGACAAGTGCCTGCTGGACCTGCCTCAGACTTCACACATATATAGGCTCAGGGAAGCCCAGGAATGCTTTACAGCTTTACCACTCAGGATATAAGCCAAGGACAAGCAGAGTTCCTATAAGAGGAAAATGCAGCCTCTCACATGTTGAGGCAAGGGGAAAAAGAAAAGGGAAAAAGAGACATTTTTGACAGCATGGAGAAGATTCCTTCAGAGGAAAGAAGTTAAGCTTCAGAGTGTAGCTGCTTGGAGAGCACAAGTGGAGCCATGCCTTGGCAGGCTGCAGCACACATTCCCCCAGGGCAGCAGCATTTGCCAGTAAGAGATGGGCTTCCCCATACACAGTCTCTCCTAATGTTACTGCTGGATCTTTTATGGACTTCTCTGGAGTGATTGCTACCCCCACACACTCCTCCTCCACAACTTTCTCTGTAGTCTCCACCTTCAGCCTCTATTCCTTATAAGCTTAACCTGTACATGATACTGTGGCCTGAGGTGAAAATATATATGTGTTGTTCACTATCTAAAGTCCTGATTTATTTACTTTTGAGTATGTGGGGGAAATAGAGGTATTTGAGGGAACCTGAAAAGTTCAAGAAGGCGCTTGATTAACATGCCATTGGACAGGATAAAATTATTACTGCCAATGAAAACACAATCTGGCCAAGTGCAAATTAATGCTTAGATTGGGCTGAGAGGGACTGCATGGGTAAAGAAAGGCTTTTTAATTAATTCAGGGGATCAGGAAAAAATATAGGAATGACTGGAAGAAGAGCGACGGGAAAGAAGGAGTGTGCTGGCCCACGTGTCTATGAATCGGCTGTTGACAGCACATAAATGTTAAGGAGCAGCTTTCAGTCTCTGACTATTTGTAGCCTTATTCCTAAACCAAAGAAGAAATCCAGAGCAGTACTGGATACCAGACTACACCTCTGAGCCATCAGAGCCTTTCACTTGCACTAAGGAAAATAGATTATTGATGCTGGCAGAAACATGTGCTCTAAAAACAGACAAGGAGATTGCAGCCTAATCCAAATCCAAACAGAAGCAAGTTGTCTAAAGCCAAATTCTTTTTACAGTCCCTTAATTTCACTACAAAATTGCTTTCCTTTAAGTTTTAAATTGTGTAGTATCCGAGCCAATCTAGCTAACGCTTGCTTACAAGAGCAGTCTGTCTGTGCAGGAATGGACCCATTAAAAACTCAAAAGCCTAATGGCTTACAGGACTCGGTAAAATCTTGGCCCCACTGAAGGCAGTAGGAGGCTTGCCAAGGACTTCAGTGGGGCCAGTATTTTACCTCAGTTCTTTACAAGCAGCAGTGTTGCTCATTTAGAAATACAAAAACACCACTGTGAATTTCCTGAGGTCCAATCACCAGCTTTTGCTGGTGCTTCCGTCGTCATCACATGGCTTCATTTTCAAATCCAAAGGGAGGAGGCTGAGAAGTGAAGCCATATTCTCCCACTAAAAGCCAGTTCCTTTTACGTGATCTATGTGTGATGTTTAATTCCAGAGAAAAGAGGAAGAAACCCAAAATTTGTGTGTTTTTCTTTTCCCCCTTCCTCTTATTCTCCTGAAAACCCTCCTTCCCCTGGAGGGTGGTATAAAGAGACGTTTCTAGAAATGCCGGGGCTCGGGGCTGCTGGCCCAGGCGGGGCAGGGGATACATGTGACATTACGTGTCCGGAGAGCCGGGTGAGAAGCACACCAACCTCGGGCTGCTCGTGGGGCCCCCACCCAGCAGATGACCAGGCGCTGACACGGCCCCATCGGCCGGACATGCCGCCAGGACGGCACAGTAATTGAAAACAGTGGGACTTGTGCCTGCAGTCTCCAGTGTGAGTGCTCGGGAGTGTGTGATCGTGATCAATAATGCTCCATGGGAATCTTTTAAAGTCCTCCCAGCCACATCACTCCAGTAAAGGATTTGTCAGCTTTTCCATAAACCCCAGTTTTGAAAAGTTTATAGCGCAGCTTGTTTTCATTACCTTGAGGTGAAAGTTGCCATATAAAATTTCAGACCAGAAACACTTTTTTTCCCTTGCTAATACAAAATACCATTTAAAACAAATTTTTGTCTCCAGATTTAGAGTCCTGGTAAGAACTATGTTATTCCCTGAGTGCTTTGAGTGTGCTTCTCAGAACTTCTGTGTGAAAATCTATTGAATTCAAGAATTAACAAACAAATGACGAGCTCTTCTGCTGGATTTTTGGACCACTGACTAATATGTCCAGAACTGCCGAGTTGTTTTGCTCACTCCCCAGAAATGCTGTAAGTGTGCGTCAGGGACTTCTGTGGAAGAAGAACAGACAATGCGCTTCTGTCTCTTCCCTTTCCAGCAGCTGGAATTATGGTTTTGCACCACTTTGGTTTTCTTAAGGAGTAAAATTTCAGCTCATACAAAATCGCTGTAGCTCCATTCACTACAATCTACTTTGCATCTATTCTCTCTGTTAAACAGTTTCTATGCTGCAGCCTAGAAATAATTGAACTTCCCGTAAATGATAGGACTTTTCCTGTTACAGGCATGAGTCACATTCCAGCTACCTGTACTTACAGAACACAGTGGGAGAAGAATCAAAACCCAGCTGACGTCAGATGCCTGTGCCTCACACAGACAGGCAGAACATTTCTCATCACCTGAGGCGTAATATCTGGCCTCTTCATTCCCAACAGCTTCCCTCATGGCTGAACTAGTCCCTTGCCCCTCACAGTGCAGTGGGATCCCATCTCTGCTGCTTTCTGACCTTACCAGCAGGAACAGACTAAAGCTGCTGCCTCTCCTGGGAAGGAGAGCAGCTGTTTCTAGACCTGCAAGCCTAGTGCTGCTGTTTTAGAGCAACAGATGCCAGCAACCAAAACAACAGCTAAAAAAACACACAAAGGATTTTTGTACCTGTGCATACCACCTTCACTTATCTATAAGTGGAAGCATTAAGACTTCTTTAGTTTCACAAAGTCAATTTCACATAATTTTCTTACCAAACAGGATACAGAATGTTACAGTCTGGTATCTTTGGGGACTGACCCAGGAGAACAAGAACTGCTGTCATGCAGATGAGTTCATCCATGGAAACCAAAGGGATTTATATTTGCTAGATCTCTAGTCCCTGAAAAGTCTGCTTCATCCAAATGTCATATGACCATCTTACTCCCGGTGTAATTGACATATTCTGGATGTTTTCTTAATGAGAAGGTATAGTTTATTTAGTTTTTGGCATGGCCTATGCCTAGGATAATTTCTTTTTAGCAATGGATTTTTGCTGATGAAAGAAAGTTCAGAAAAGTCAAAGAACAGAAAAATAATTTTTTTTCTTAAGATGTGCTTAGAAAAAAGTATCTATGTGGATATTGAACTGATTAGTTGTGGGAGTCTTTTTTGGATAAAATTGAATAATACAAAATATTCAGGAAAGGACAAGATGGAAGGAGTCTTCAACTAAATTTAAAATGTATTAGTATTGCCATTACAGGAAGCTGAAATTGTATTGCCAACTATGGAATACCAAGTATAAATACAGCACTTTTGAGTCTTGTTTCTTAAGGAAATGAGGTTTATGTGATTGTGTACTTGTAAATCAGATGCCTTTATTCTTCTTCTATCCTTTTGTATTTTCTAGACTGACTGAGGAGATCAATAGAGGTTTCAAGGTCAAAATATTTCAGTGAGGGTCCTAAAAGCTTGAAGCGCATCAGGAAAACTAAAATCAGACACAAAAAAAACAAAACAAAAGCCAATCCCCCAAAACTATTAGCACTTCCACTGAGGTAAATGATACTGTAAAAACTCAGCTGCTTTTGAATCCACAGATGGTAATAGACAGTCAGAGCACTTCAACAGCTGGAAAGGTTTTACTTGAAGCTGTTACCTCATTAGACACCAGAAAAACTATTGCTAACTAAACACACAGACTCTCAGACTAGATGCATTGACAGGCAAAGGTGACAAGCATGTACTCTGACTCCAAAATTTCCTAAAAGTTTTCAGTGTTATATATCTTGTAATCTTCACAGGATGCTGGCAAATAGACAGCATCGACAGAAAGCTGGGCCCAAGCAAACTGAAAGATATATAGACCCTTATTGAAAGGATTTCCTTGGCATTAATTTCATGCTGTAGCCAATAGACCATATTCCCTTTTCATTTCTTTTAAATTAAGGTCATTTGGAAAGCTATAAATTCTTTGTAAGAAGTAGATTTTCCTCTAGTATTATAGTATTCGAAGGCTGTATTTCTCAAGGCTTTCCTCTGAGCAAATCTCGTGGAAAGTAAGTCATGTGTTAAAATGACACAAGCCATTTGCAAATGCCTTCCCTAGCCCTGGAGCCACAGGTAGAATGAGAATACATCTCAAGCAACCTTCCAAAGGAGGCAAGAAGACAAGCTTCTGTTTGTTTCATATATTTCCAAGCTACCACAGGATCATACAGCAAAAGACAACAGTAAACAATTCTCAAATTTCTTCATTGTGATAGAATATTTTCCAGTTGTCCTACTTTTCTGTTTCCAATAAACAGCTTCATGTCCATCAGTATGTTTCTATTGCCATCAGTCTCCTGCATGAGACACGGAGTGGGCAGAAGAATGAGTCTTCTATTTTGTTTTCTGCTGTAATGGGGAAGTCCATGATGCTGCAGGATTCCCAGCCTGCTTGAGGTGGGAGGAAAAGGCACAGGCCACACAGCCTCTTGCAGGGCCAGTGCCTTTGTACATGGCCAAGGCCTATCAGCCACTCTGATGCTCTGCCAGGGAGCAGAGAAGCAACAAAAGAAAGCCAGTTTTGCTGAATGAAAGAGGGAAGCTTGTGTAGTCCAAATGAACAGCAATTTAGACTTTCTATGTATGTAACCCCTGCCTTCTTTGTGTTGTCAAGAATAGCAAACAAGTGCTAATGGTGAGCAAATCCATCTGGTGTCAGTTCCATCCCCCTCAAACACAGATCCTCGGATTAATGTAGACCCATGCCAAGTGCTTTGACTGGCATAGATATTAGGATTTATTTTCTCTGTTGATAAATAGCCAGAGCAATGTTCATGTCCTTGTGAGGCTGATGGAAATCCCTCTGAAACCACTTGTCTCTCAGTATTTCCACTGAAAATACCACAAGATTCCTGCCCAGCCTGAAAAATAGAAGGGTAGGAGGAAGCAAAATTGTGTCGTAGGTTTATCTCCTTGCAGTTTTTTTAGAGAGTTTTATGGGCACTAATAGCGGGCATGCTGAGAAGAAGGAAACCGCTCACCACTCACTCTGCTGCATTCCTGCTGCTACTGCTACTAATGAAACTATGAAGAAACCTTCATGGTGTTTATGATCTTGTGCCAAATCCCAGACGTTAAATTACTGTATGTTGTTGGGCTTCTAGTCATGAAAACATAAAAAAACAAAACAACAAAAATGGCTTTACAGTTTTTTTTTCTGCATGGCAACAGGCCTGGACATTCTTGTTTCAGATCCACCATAAATATTTGATTCTCAAGTCACTCATATCCATGATTCATTTTGTTAACAGGCTAGTAGGCACACTTTGGCAGTGGACTCACCATGTGCCAGCTATTTGGAAACATGGACACATTGGAAACTGCCTTTTTTGACCATCTAATATTCTATCTTATCTAATTGTAAACACAGGAGAGGACTTAGGGACAGATTGTTCTTGGCCCACAAAAAGCAGAGTAAAACCAGGGATTTTGCTGTTTGACCACTAAGCACAGTTCTTGCAAAAGAGTAAAAGCTCTTGGAATACCTGCCACCTTGCAATGTGCACTTGGAGCTGACACTACAACCACTGAGGACAGGGGGAGATGGGCTGCTCAGTTTATCAGGAATTTTATTACTCCCCATGCAGGAAAAGGCGTAGGAGAGGGACAAAGCCAGTGGCAGCATCTTTCCTTTGCTGAAATTATGCACTGTGAATTGTTAGGTGCAACCCATGTGAGTGAATATGGTGACAGGACTCCGAAATCAGCAGGGGACTAAACAGAGCATGCATCTGCCAGTGCTGACATTGAAGAAATAGAGACAAATCAAATGGAAACAAAGTGTCATCTATATTTCAAAGTCAACACTGGTCCAGTGCCAAAACTGAGGAGAACAGCTGAGAGCAGCTGGAGAACTTCATTTCTCTTGACTACACTTGGGTTTGTCCTTCAGAGTGCCTTAGTGTGATCTGAGCCCTTTCCTGGAGCAGAGTAAGAGCAGGAGTGGATGGGAGAGATGCTGAAGAATGAGTTGTGCATTGTGGGAAGAGGTCAAGTGTTAAAAAAGAGTGTGGATGAGGGAGGAGAAGAATGACAAATTACCTTCCCTGAGTGTCTGTGATTTTATCTTCCTGTGACCAAAAAGAGGAAGCCAAATTCAGAGCAGAAAGGGTTTTTTCACTCCACAGAGAACTGCTAACAAGGTTTAAGCCTGGGCCTTCCACAAGGTATTTTATATGCCAGCTGTGAAATATCACAAACACTTGACAAATGTTTAACAATCCAGCCCTGCTATGTTTATCCCTTTCAAACAATACCTTGTTGGGGGCCTGGTTCTGAGAAGCAATTGTGCAAAGAATGTGGATGGGAGGAAAAGCAGCTTGTCAGAAAAGAGAAAAACAGCTTTGACAGAAGCTTCAAAATTTCTGTGAACTCTATTCTTCTGCCGACGTACGGATGTCACTCCCTGGCAGGTGGAACTATCAGGAGAGAGTGCTCCCCAAGCATTGCTTAAATGAGGAAATGCTTCATTTTCCAAGCTCAGTTGTGGCAGCTAACTGCTGGGGAAGTTAACTGGTGAGTCTGGATATATCTAAAGCATGAAGAGCCTGCAATTACCTCCCAGCATCCAGTTCTTAGCAAATGGCTGTGTTAAGCAGCAAAGGGAAAGACGACCCACCACAGCTCCATGTCACAGCCAGATACTTTAGAAAAGATACTTTGATGCTTGCTTTTTCTTAGTGGCCTGTTGTCCTGCATAAGGCATGCTTACAGATTTATTTGATCTCAGCTGTGCAATGAAAGAGGCATCAGAATTTCTTTCTCCAGGCAATGAACCACTAGAGACTCCCTCATTACCTTTAACTCTGAAATCGTCATTGAGAAATTTACAGGCCAACCTATAGCTCCCCAGGGAAACTCTGCATTACTTTTGTTTGCCTTTCTCGGGTATGCCTGCCTTTTCCTCTGTTGCTTTTTTCCCCATCAGAACTTCTTTTTTATCCTGATGGCTCCAGTTCAGTTTATGTAGTGAAAAGTGTGAATGTATTAAAACACTTTTGGATTACTTAAATCCTTTTGAACATTTTCCACACAAACATGCGTCAGATATGCTCCCACCAGCACATCCCGGCCTTTGTTGGAGCCAGGTCACAGTCTAGACTCTGAGTAACAAAGGCATAGACATTCGTAGGGAGTTGTATTCAAGGTAAGAACTCATTACCCAGCTGTTGTCTGTGAACCTTGGTAGCCAGCTAAGGGGGATAGAATCAGAAAGGTCAAAGTGAGAAATCATGTGGATTTCTCCACATGTTAAAAAATGTGTAAAAAAAAAAAAAATTAAAAAAAGGAAAACCAAGGGGTGCAAAAGCAACTGGCCACCACCTCACTCAATGGCAGCCATTGATAAACTCTCTCCCAGTTTTGTTCCTGAGCATGGTGTTACACGGTAGAGAATATTCCCTTGGAGTCAGCTGTCTGACTATGTCTCTTCCCAATCTCTTGCCCATCTCTAGCCTACTTACTGGCAGGAAAAACAGAGGCAGCTTTGGCACTGTGCAAGCACCATTCAGTAATAACAGAAAATGTGCGTGTTAAAAATGCTGCTTGAGTCACAAATCAAAAAACATAGCACTATACAGGCTGCTATGAAGAAAATTAATTCTCTCAACTCAGCCCAGTACACCCGCTCACATGGTGACAGTAGCGTGCTTACCCAAAGCAATGCACAATCCCCTTCAATCAAGAGGACTGATACCATCCAAAGATGCTCCAGAAAAACTTGTCCTTTCCAACTGTATCTGTTGCTCTAAAACAGAGTAGGACCTTTTCTACACATCTTAAATCCTCCCTTAAATACTAAGGCCATCAGGAGAACTTAAGAATCGCTGTTCCTTTACCTATCATCCATGAACTGACAGACGGGACTATTGGTCCTGCTGCCATGCAAGCTCTGCACAGCCTCATCTGGATGTATTTGGACTGAATGAAATTCCCTGTCTTATCATATTCACAATACTCTCCCATCTCTTTCCTAGCTAAGAAGATAAAGGAGACAGCAACCAGGGACATCGGGCATCATCCTTAGCAGGCTAGGATTAGGAAGAAGCCAGAAACCTCTTCCAGAGCAAGCACTGGAAGCTTCTACCCAGTGAGGCTCTGCCTCTGGGAGAGAAGAGGCTGGGGCTGTCCATGCCCAGCTCTTCAGCTGTAAAGGTCTGGTTTGAGAGTGGGAAAGAAAAAGATGTTCACAGCCTGGGAGCAGGAAAAGGATACTGCATCACTCATGGGAGACTTGCTAAAACACTTTCCTGACAAGGGAGATTGCATGCTTGGAAGACAGATACCATCAGTGCTACAGCATCCAAACAGCCAGCCTTGAGAGAGAGAGAGAGAGAGGGAGGTTCTGAGAAAAAGGGAGAGATCCTGTAGGTATCTAAGATAGGGAAAATAGCATGTCCATACTGAGCCACAAAAGGCTCTTCAACAGTAACAGTGGAGAATAAGTGAAGGTATCTGTGCTGCCTCTTCTGGCAGGACCCACCATCACCAGCAGTGGTGGAGGTTTGCTCTGTAACAGGCAGCTCCCTGCCTTCCTTGCCTTTGTGAACCCTGAGCTATGCTATGGCTGTGGGGGCAAGCTGTAATCCTTGTTCTCATGGTATGCAATCTCAGCCAGCCTTCCCAGAGGAAAAGTTGCCAGGCTTGGGATGTCAGTCTTCTGGTGGTATCCATTTTTGAGTTAAATGACTTACCTTGCTTGAGAACAGAAAATTTGGAAGAGTAAGAAAGGGTAAACTAAAGAGTGAAGTGCTATATAAGATTTTGTGTTAGTAACGCCAAATGACTCATGGAAAACTTAATAATCACCTCACTTCAGTTTCAAAACAATATAAAAATGTTTTTAGTCCCACGTCTTCACTTGCTTCCTTCCCCCACCGCTTTACAGAGACCCTGTCTGGTGGCAGGGTAGAGTTTTTCTGTGCCAGAGCTCAGGGCCAGAAGCCTCTCAGCAAACACTGAATTGAATTTAATACGACATGCCCCACTGAGAATCTCTTCAGACAGATCAGCTTTGTTCTTTTTGTATTAGACTACAGGTAAGTCTGGAGATTGGATTAACTTTTTTTTAATCCAGTTTTTTTGAGTGTAGACATTCACTTCAAGCAGCCAAAATTCACGGAAAAGCAGTCATGAGTTTTCATACCCATCATTACATACTTGTATCACATCCAGTACAGAGAGGGATTGGTCCTGAGGGGTTTGTCCAAGTTACCACACTACGGAGAAGAATCAGGAAAGCCAGATCTTTCAGCTGACCAATTTCATTGGAGTAGTTTTGGATTTATACAGCTAGTTAAGATCAGCAGATACTTAGACTCTGTTTTATCTGGAAAGAGACTAGCTCTTAGCTGGACTTCATACTCTAGCCTTCATCCAGGACCCAGCATCATATTCAAATGAATCAGAGGAGAGAGAACAGCAGAGGAGAGGAAAGTAAATGTTACAAAGATCTCGAAAACCCATCCATCACCCCACAATTTCTTTGCAATCTCACATGTGCACTTACTAGAGGATGCATTTGAACTCAAATGTTAAGTTTCTAGATGATATTTCATCCGAAACTCTGTATTCATTTCATTCAAAAATAAAAACCTAAAAATCATTTCAGAAAAAATACATCTTTCTCATGTAAAAGAAATTTGCAAGATCCAAGTTTAATAATTTGTCTTGGTGCAAAAGCCATATAATAAGCAAAAATTGGGGTTTGGATGAAATTGTTTGTTTTGATCACTTTGTGCTGTAAGGTTATGATTTTTTAAAACAGCCAAAGTGGAATTCATGGTTCTGCACTAGAGAAGGGGAGGAAACCCTGCTTCCCTGGTATCCATCAACTCTGTTCATCCCCATCTTCTCAGCTGCCCTCTACCCAGCAGCCAGCTTTAGCACTTCTCTGCCTGCCGAGGAAGCTCATTTGACTCACTAAAATGGCCAAAAAATAAAAAGAAAGGATAAAAAAGGAGTTCCCTCCCCTTCCCAAAGAAAAACAAGATTTTTTTTTGGCAGGGATTAAGCTAGCTTCTCTCCTGGTCAGAGGGATGCCAGCACTGTCTGCGGGGTTGGCTGATTGGTGGCTAAGGAAAGAAAGGCTCAGGCAGGGAAGTGCAGAGAGCAAGACTTCCCCCTTTTGGCAGCTGCAAGCTGTTAGTTTTGCTCTCAGTTGTAACTTCAATCCAAACCCTAAGTGAACTGAAAAAGCTGGTTTTCACGCTGTTCTCTCTTTCCCTATCAGGTGAAACTTTGTGTTTTATCTTTGCATCTGTAGCAAGGGAATTGAAATTATCAGATTAAGTAAATTAGTAATTGACTCTTAAAATACAATTTGGTACCCATATCTTATATTTCATGTTTCTTTATACCTCTAAAAGGGGATCAGCAAGAGTAATGCTAGCTGTATGTACTCCGTATTCCTAAGCACAAACTGATGTGCAAGTTAAGCTAAGCACATATTTAAAACATTGTCTAAAGAGTTCCCAAAAAAAAAATCAAAGGGATATTCATATTTGGTCCCATCTGTAAAGACAAACTCACATCTATAGCTAGACATACACGTACAAAGACACTCAGGGTGATGTGGACAGCTACATATGTGGAGTGAACTTTTTGACACTGTGTATGTGAAAGCAGGACAGAGACTAATTGCAGCAAACCAGAAGCTATAGTAATTACTCCAATTCAGAAGTTACCAGCCTTCTGAGAAGGGAAGAACAGAAATGGAATCATGTTTAAATGCAGCCCATTTTGCTTTGTTCTTCAGCACAGCCCCATTCAAAATACTTCGGAATTTATGAGTCTACTGAAAGTGAGGTCTCATAATGTGCACAGCATGTTGCCAGTTAACTTGAATGAGCTTCTCCTCTGCTTTCTGTCTGATTACTATAATAGATTGCTTGAAAAGGGGCCTCTCCTTCTAAAACCTATGTATTATGAGAAAGTACAAAACCAGTCTATAAGCTGTCCAGGTGGGTTTGTGCAGCTCACCTAAACATCTGCCTTCCAAAACGTGATCTGGTGTCCCTTGAAGCAATTTGGAGCCGTGCATCTCTGCGGCGTTCTGGCCCCAGCCCTGCAGCAGCATGATTCTTTGTCAGCCTTCCAGTGCTTCCTAGTGCAGTTCAAGAGATGAATGCTCGCTTGCTTGTGGGACTGGAGTGCTTTGATCTCCACTTCCAGATGGAACCAGAAGTGCCGAGGCACGAAGAGAAAACAAAACCAAATTTTTGCAATCGAGAGGAAAGATGCCTGACAATAATAGAAATATATTTCTGCTCTTTTTTTTTTTTTTTTTTGGTGACNTTTTTTTTTTTTTAATTTTAATCTTTCTGACATTTAGTTCTCCCAGAGACATAGACAAAGCTTCTTCTGATCTCAGTGGTACAAGATTTGAATCTAAAAGTTCAAACCACAAACAAGGAAGCTATTACTCCTATGATTCATCTGACCCTCCACTGGAAAAAAAGAGTACCCTGTTCCTATAGCTGCAATGCTTACTGTACTTATTTATGAACTGATACGCAGTACTGGAGTATCCAACACGTTTTATATGCAGATTAGCTCCATAGCACTGGCATATTGAAAGCATTCAGCTGTAAAAATTACTTTAAAAATCATTTATGCAATCTTTCACATATTGATCTTTATTTCAGCTGCAGTGTTTGAAAACTGTAGAGCTTCGTATACTCTTTTCAATTGATTTCTCAATATTAATTTCATTTACAGCATCTTGCATTAGTCAAATTTATAAATCCTCAAAACTAGTTTGAGAAATGTATTTGTTCTCAATAGCTTTTCATTGCACTCTGCTCAGAAGTACTGGGATGATTCTTGTCCCCATTAGAGCTATTCAAACCCTTTAAGACATAGTGGCACTAACATTTTGAACTTCTTATGAAAATAATCTGATATTTTGTCTGAAACGGACAGAAAAGTGAAAAAAAGTTACATTTATAGGAAAAAAATTACTTGATGCTTGACAGTTATGAAATGTGTTCTTTTTTCCCTCCTTGATGTCACTGGGAATGAATTCCTGTCACCACCACGGTATAAATCCTATGATTGCTTAATAACCTGCACAACATATACTGGTCTTTATTTGTAGAGAAGGACTACAGAAAGTGTTTCATTTGAGAAGTCATACCTTGTTTTCACTGTAAGTTTAGACCTGAAAAAGGTGGGAGAGAGCTCCAAGGCTCAGCAAAGATTGGAGCTGCTGGCTTGGGATTATGAGTGGCACGGATATCTGCTGACGTCTCCTCCCACTGTGACCTGGGTGCAGAGCTGCAGCCAGGGCAGATGCTTCATGTAGTTGGATGCCCTTTGCATACTTAAGAGAAGATCTCAATTTCCCCCCCTCTCTTCTAGCTGCCGGAGCTGCAAGAGAAGCGTTTCACTTAAGGAGGTTCCTATTCAGCTGTTCTGATTCCTGGGAGATTTCCAGGCTTGCCCCACTGACAATTTAACAGCACTCTACCTGGAGTATGTCACAAGGGTTGAAGAGACCAATCTTGTCTTTCCCTGCTATAGTCCTGTTGGAGAAAAAAGATTTCATCAAAGAGATTGACTAGGATCACCCCTTCTCTTAACCATATCACCAGCAGACAGCCAAGGACTAGATGAGGACTGAGCCTGTCTTTGCTTCCCTTCCCAGAACACCCCGTGACCTACCCTGGCTTTGAGACAGTGCAGGAGGACCAGTTGCATCAACGTGGTACCCAGCCTTGTGTCCCATGCCTGCATCAGCAGGGTTGTATGGCTTGGTGGCAAACCCCACCCGTCTTCACCACACAGTCCGAGAGCACATATCCTACCCTACTTATGGGAACAAGGAGGTCACTGAGGGCAACGATGTCAACTGTGTTGTGTCTGTTCTAGGACAGGAAGAGATATCCATTGTCCAGCACTGCTGGGCTTTGTGATTGAGGGATTTCTTCGGTTTTTTTGGGGTTTTTTTTTTTGTTGTTGTTGTTGTTTTTGTTTTTGTTTTTTTTTTAATTAAACTGCAAGCTCTCATTGTCCTGGTAAACTCCAGTTTTGAATAAACTATGAGCTATTTAATCACTATTTTACTAGACATTAGATTTGGAGAGCTGATGACTGCAAGAGGATCTGATGTGATGTGCGACAAGTCCTTTGACCGCTGTGTCAAAGAGACAGTATTTGAAAGAAATCCACACATCCACACAGAGGCTATTTGGAAACAAAAACCTGGCATCCAGGAGCAGGATATTTTAAAATGTTATCCAAATTTCAGGTCCAGATTTGCTAATTTAGGGTACTATGTGCTATAGTTCAGAAGCACCAAATATTAATGGAGAGTCACTCACCTTTGAATTGATTTGAAGGCAGTTTAGGAGTGTAACTCTTCCTTATCACTTGCCTGCATATGCCAGTAGACCAGGAGAATTGTAGCAGTATTATAAAAAAACTACAGCAATGTCAACATAAATTCCTACAGGAGACCTGTGGAGGAACAAAGTGACTATATTTTCTGTATAATTAATTCTTTCCCAAACAAAAATATTCTGCTTCTGTCAATAAACCTATGTTTTAAAAAATCTCCATCTAGTTCCCCTCTTTGTAATGAAGGTTTACCTGTGACATTTAAAATCCCATTTATTCAAATGGTCAAAATTTTTCAGGCTGCATAAATAACAGCCCCCTCTTTTGGAATAATAGACATGTTTAGAATTACTTTGAGGATTTTTATATAGTCTCTTGATCATTTCTTCAAGAGGAAAATAATAAAAAGGGATCTTAAGATAAATTCATTCATAAAACAGAAGATCATACCATACCTTTTCCCCCAAGAATTTTAAACAGTGGGGTTTTTAGCTTTTTCTTACTTCCTGTCACAGTGACCCTAATGACAGAAGAGTGACGATTATGCCATGAAATGAACATAATTATTTAGCACTGTCACTATCACTTTAAGATTTATATCCATAGTTGTCTGCCTAATTACTGTTCTTTATAACTGATACATCACAGAGGTGCAAAAATACAAAAGTTACACTTGGCAGTAACAGAAGTAAATCAGGTTTTTTCTCAATTATTTTTCCTATCAGTCTGCATTGAAAACAGTGCTCTCTATGCTCTGTGCTATATCCCAGGGGGATGCACTTATGATTACACTGAGAAGGAGGCTCTATAAACCACAAACATTTGCCAATTTTGACAGCACATCATTATTACACCACTCAGGATGCTTGATTATTCTTCTGGGTTTTTTTTTTTCTGCACACAAAATTCACTCTCAGTGGAAACAAAGTACATGACCAAGGCATGACTTAAGTCCCTCTTATACTCAAACCTTACATTCCATAATTGTAGAGTTTCAGAAATGCATATTTCTCTGATGTTCATGTCTTAGTTTCAGCTGATAAAGGAACCGTGTTGGAGAAGATTTTGCTTTTTGCTTGCCCTGCCTTGACACGGTAGGTCAGTTTCAGTGGGACTACTTGATCTGCCAGCCGTCAGCTACTTCCCATATTCAAGTGACTTTAACTAAAGTCTAGCTGTAGATGAATACAAAATACGTGAGAATTATACACATGGAACTGGTTAAAAAATTGTTACAAATTCAACCATTGAACAACCAAGCAAAACCAGAATAAATGTGCAGCAGTGCAAACATGCATGTAGGCAGGTTAGATCAGAAAAAAATGAAAATTATCATCAATACTCCTTAACCAATGTTTTACTAGAGCAAAGCATTAAAAGTATTATCTGAGAACTATGTAATATACAAGAAGTACAAAGAAATCTCAAATAAAGTTCAGCCCATCGTTTCATTATCATTTTTTTTCTTTCCTCTGAGTAGATAAAGCAGACCATTTGTTAAAATTTAAATCAAAAAATCGACCACAATTTTCTTAAATGTGTTGCTTATTAATATGCAAGGCTCTGTGTGGATATTGTCTCTGGAAATGCTCTTTTCAGATCTGGAAGGAAGCTCTGCATTCCAACTCCCTGCAGTCTTTCTTGGGAGGCATAAGAGTTTTACTTGTCCTAGCAAGCTGGATGGTATTTAATCATTCCAGTTATTCCAGCTAGTTCGTGCCACTCTTGATGGGTAGTAAAAACTGTGAGAAAGAATACAAAGCAGCATGGATATTCAAGGCACAGGAGTAAGGCAATAGTGGCTTTGTCTGCTTGTGCACAGACTTATCTAGGAGTGCTTTATTCCTCCACATGGGTATCTGTCAGAACTCAGCCCTGACATGAGGGTTTTCAGGACACAGAATACAACTAGTCCAAAGGACGGTGTGGGAATAATTGCACCGCCGTATCTTTCATGTTTGTGGAAGCAAAAAGGCCAAGTGAAGCCAACTTGTGATTCATCTGACTGCCAGGATCTCTCAAAGCCTCACCCTTTTGCTCACACAATTCTGGCTATTGTGATTCATTAAATTTAGTCTTGTTAATGCTCATAAACATATTTTGGGAATGCTGACAACTTTCTTCTGGAATCGTGGTTTGTGAACAGTCTTCTTCCCATTCCTCACACCAGCAATGATGCAATCAGGGTAGGACAAGGTGGTGTCACATGCTGGAAACCTAATGTGCATTGCAAATGAGAACATCCACAAGTGGGTGAGAAACATTTCTGCCCCAACTTGTGGACCCTTGGGAGCTTCCTGTTTTTGATCTATGAAAATCAGCTAGCTGTGAGAACTCTTTTGGTTTTTTAGGATAGCTTTTAGTGAGCTCAGATGAAAACCAAATGAACAACAATCAAAAAATCTATGTTTTCACACAAAAACCCCTATCATTTAGGCAGTTTTTGTCCTTGAGACTTGAGAAGGACAAGGAGTTGAAGAACCCAGGAGTTGGGGGTAGTAGGTAAAAGAATTCCACTGCGGCATTTTCAGTGCTATCTATTAGGAAGAATACATACAGGGATGCCTTCCAATTGAGCAGGGGTCCCCAAACATATTGATTTAATAACTAAAGTTATTTCAGCTGCTTATTTCCAATTATTTCAGTAGAGGTAGCATCTTCGAGGGCGGAAAGTCCGTAGAACCAAATGAGGAACTGCCTATAGGTGCAATCCCCTTCCCAGCAGTGCTCTTGGCCTCGTTCCCCTTTTGGTACAGGGAAGGCAAATGCTCCTGAATTCCCGCTCTGGGGAGACTGTGACACTTCACGCAATACTGCATCAATCAGCCTATTCAGAATGCACAAAGAGGGAAGATCTTTGTGTCATTCACTGTGAATGGATAGAAATGAGACTGAAATCCTCTAAGCCTCTTTAGTTTCCCATCCCTACATCAGTCAGACATAATACACTGCAGCCCACAGATTTTTTAGCATGCTTTCAGTGTTCACATACCCACAATTATTATTTTTGCATTAAGTTGTTATTGGAAAATATTCATTTTGCAAAGAAATTTAAAACCCACTTCTTTTGTTGTTATAAATACAGGCGTAAGTTTTTCTTTCCATCATTGAAACATTCAGGAGAGTCCAAATTATGCTAACAACAGAGTAACTTTTCCATACCTGATGGAAGAGAAAATGTTATGTCTTTGCAGGAATGGAGACAAAACAGAGGAGCAGCTGTTTCATACATAAAGGTACTGTACTAGGTCAGGGCCACTGACTCATGATGACAAATGATATGTAGTGAGGCAGAATCTTGAAAGTGAATTTTTGGAACTGTAAATTGTATGTATTAGGGTATTTCAGAGCAACTTGGTTGTTTTATTTATTAAGGGTATCTAAGGGCACCTGCTTTTTAAAAGAACCTTATTCATTAGTTTAGAAATCATGTTTTGGGCTACCCAGCCTTTTCAAACTTCTAAAACTGCTGGTCGTTTTTACATCTAAAATTAGGAATATGGTATTCAGAGGTAGAAGCACAAATCAACTAGTTAATTTCATTTATTCAAAAGTTTACTAATTACTTTTATTTAATGCATTCAAAATTTAATTAGTTACTTCCAAAAATCATTACATCCTATACAAACTTTAATAAATAAAAACAGACATAGGTTTTAAGCCAAAGCAGTTGTGTTTGGAAATACTGATGTCATTGGAAACTGTACAGGTTGTTGCAACATGAAACGCAAAAAGCCAACATGGATATGATCTTGTACATAAACCTCCCACAAACTTCAGAGATTAATTTGGTTACCTAATTGCAAAGGATAGTTCTTCAGGTCTGTTTTTCAAAACATGGTGGGGAGAGGGGATATCTATTTGTCTCTAAGATGCAAATAGATAACAACTGAGTTTTTTTTAATTTCGAACAAGAGAAATCAAGTATCCAATGTTCTTTGTGTACATAACTGCATAGAAAATCTAATTAAACATTACTCATTTGGGCATTGTTGTTTATTTCCTTGGAGACAGCATCAAATCCTAAAGTACAATTGAAATCAATGACAAAACCTTCATCAACTTCCAGGAAAAACAGTTCAAGTCTATAGAGAGGTAATGAGTTTTTCATTTTAAAAAAACCAACAAAACCAACATAAAACACATTTTTCAAAGCCTCAAAAATGTAGTCCACTAGGAACTTCGGGTATTTCTATGTTCCTACTCCTTCTTTGACAGATAAATCAACTAACTCACATAGATTTTAGTTTTGAAGAAGAGTGGCAATTGAGTAATTACTAAAAGGGCAACACCAACAAAAGGCATGGATGAAGACCTTCAGCTGGAAGGATTCTGTTGCAAGAAATACTTCTGATATCACCTTGGGTTTACTTAGGAGGGTGAAGGAGGGCACACACAACTTAATGTATTTTTGTCCCAGACAGAATAGAGAGGAGTGTAGAGATGAACATTTCTGATTAAACCTGCTGAGCTCACTAATTTGGGAAAGACCAAGGAAACAAACCGGAAGAACTTGTGGACATGACATTGCAACAGAATGAAGCTTGGCAGAGGGAATCGTGGGAGCTGCCATCATGAACTTATCCCATAATTGAAGTGTTCGTCAACTGGAAACAAGCACTGAGATAAAAAGATCTGTGTCTTCAAGTTGATGCCAGTGTGACAATGAACTTACAGAGAGATGCTTCTATAAAAAAAGAGATGTGATATTAAGACATACAAACGTACTACCTTGCAAGATTCCTTGTAGAAGACTGGCACAGTGGGAAAGAAAGCATTCAGTTCTCTGAGAACCAAGAGTTTGAATTTGAATCAACACAGGGAAGGAATAATGAAAGACTACTGAAAATAAAAAAGGTGATTAAAAGAGTTTTGCATTGTCATGTCAAGCAAATCTAAGGCCTGGACAGAAAATGTCATTTTTTAATAGACACCAATGAGAGAAAAACAAGCCATGAATAAATTTAGGATGGAGATGAGATTTCTTTTCCTTCCAGCACTAGGTTTTTGGAACAACTTGTTTTTAGATAAGTCGTTATAAATTTGTGCAAGGATTGCATGACAGAACCACAAGTAACATAAAGGAATGGGTCTCATCGACACAGAATGTTCCTTTCCTGGGAGCCTGTGTTGCTTGGTTTTAAAAACACAATTACAGCAAGTGCTGGGGAAAAAAAACCCAAAACAAATGAAACAAAATAACCTCAAACAAAACTAAAACCCAAAAACCCCTCTACAAATAAGTCTAAAACTCACAGGGCAGCCAGCAATTATCCTCCAGCAATAGCTATTTTTATTGTTCCAAACAGGAACATTTTCTTCAGATTGTACATGAGAATTTGCATGAATAATAATCTGATAATAAATTCAAGGAATATAGATTAACATAAATTTTGACATTTATTTAGATTTCAGCACAGCACCACCTATTGGAATAAAAATAGTAACAATGAGTCTGAAGCTGAAAACAGCTGGAGTCAACTATGATTAATTTATAAGCTTATAGTGTGGAGAGCTCTGTAACTCACTCTGCCTTGCATACTATCCCTGCTAATATAAATTTGATGGCAAATTCACTATTCTTTTTTTTAATGTTATTAGAAAGGAAGACTTTACCACAGTGTAGGTGAGGTAAGGTTTTTATTTGAGTCATCAGATATAACTTGGCACAAAGTGAAGATATTTACAGAGAATTAAAGGAGACAATAATATGTCTCATAGGAAAGAGAGCACTGTGCATTGTAATTTAAATGAGCTGCAGATAGATAGATATAAGTGATAAAAAGTAGCTGCTTAGCCTGTCATTAGAGAACATATCAGCCACTTTAAAATACACTTTGCTTAGACTAATCACCACATTATTTCTATTCCAAATGAGGCATGCAGGTGTAAAACTAGAATAACACAGTCCCTTCTGCTTGTTAATGAGGAGATTACAACACGTTGCAGGTCACAGTTTCAGGTGAGCAGAAAGCACAGGCACTGAACAACATCCAGAGAGCAAGATGGGACACGTGTGGTTCAAAGCCACGTTCTTGGGAATTTCTCTCTTTTGAGTTCCCGCTGTCCTCCTTCCTTGAGGAAAAAGACAAGTCCTCCAACTTCCTATTCCTAGGAATTTTTTTCTTCTTACAGCTCTGGAAAGCAAGTTACAGGGAAAATGGCTGCTTTGCATGGACATTACACTGGCCAAGTTTGAAATACCCACACCCGCCCTCTGTGGCTGCTTTCCCACTCAGCCTGTGGCTGCAAAAGCAATTCAGAGAACAGTTGTAAGATGTGTGGGGAAAAAAATAATAAAGGGCTAGTCTGTGTCTCCCTGAAATACTAGGAGGCAAAAGGGTAATGTAAAAAGTATTTTGAAGTTCCTTTGGAGGAAACAGCTTGCCCTCAGTTGGCCAGGAGTGCTCAGAAATGCTGCCTGCCCCCAGCTTTCACAGTGATGAAGAAAACGGAACACTGTTGAGCTGGCGTGTGGCCTCACCACAGTGGCCTACCCTGCCAGGGGCACACACTGGCGTGCTTGTGTCAGGCCAGGAGAGCAGTAGCTCTGGATCAGGCAGAAGGAGCTTCACCAGGCAGGATGCACAGAGGACAGCAGTGACAGCCGTACAGAGCTGCTATGGGGCACAGGGCACTGAGTGATAGAATCATAGGATGGCTTGGGTTGGAAGGGATCTTAAAAATCTTCTAGTTCCAACCCTCTTGCCATGAGCAAGGACATGGTCCACTAGACCAGATTGCTCAAAACTCCATCCAATCTGGCCTTTGAATGCTTCCAGGGATAGGGCTCCCACAATTTTTCTGATGCCAGGCAGAGGCAAGCAGCTCAGCCCTCCCTTCATCCCTCAATAGAATAGCTCTGTTTTATTTCCTGCAAGAGTGCCAGGAGAGATGCCACTACAAAAAAAGAAGTGTTGGGGAGAGTGGGGGTTGGAAGGGTGAGTATACAGCAGTAAACTGTCACATTTACTGTTGGCCAAAGGATCTTTCAGGATTCCCAGCCACAGACCTGGGCTTGCTAGGAAAACACAGCCCAGTACCAAGTCCCCTTACTACTTATTGCACCCTCAGCTGGATGAGCTGATAGCATTTGGATAAGACTTTGGATAGGATTACTGCCACCTGGCATTAACGACCTCAACAGTTGCCCCATGTTGCTTAGAGCTTAGGATGTCTCTGGAAGCACTGAGGTAAGACTGCTCTCTCCAGGGCAGGACTGATGCTAGAGATGCTAAAAGAAAATGAGAGGAATCATCATCTGCATGCCTCCCCCTCTTTCTTGAGCCAGCTTCAAGTTAGCTGAACCCCAACCACAAAACATGATAATCTTATAATTTTAGTGCTGAAGATCCTTAGATTGTTAATTGCTTTCTAAAACATAAAGGCTGGTACACCCACCACTGTAGCAGAGAGTATGCATAAACAATTACAAGCACCACACTCCCATTTAGCAAGAACATCCATGTCAAATAAGACTGTTCTTTTAAAATTCATGAACATGGAAGCAACAGTGTTCAAGAACAAAAGCAGAACCCTTGCATTTCTGTAGTACCTCTGTGCTAGAGAAAATGGAGATAAAATTATGATTCACACTAATTAGAGGATACCAGTGCATGATTTAGTGTAAATTCGCACAAATTTTTTTGTTTAAGGTTTGACATTTCAAAGTCTTGCACCTTATTTACAGTCAAAAAGCCAAAAGGATCTACATTCTGTAAATATTTTTCTTCTTATTTAGTTGTTTAAAATCTTCACTTGCCCTCTGTTCTCACTCCCAGACAGAGTTTACACAACTAGAACAAGACTTCAAATGTGTGATTTTATTTTTTAAGAGACAAGAGCCAAACATAAAGCTAGTAACAACGTGTGGGGTTTCAGAGTATGAGGTTCAAAGTCGTCTTATTTTAGATGTCTTAGTAACCAACGTCTCACAGTTTTGCTGCAGAACATGAGCTCAAAAGAAAAACCTGGAATACTTTAAAAATAGTGATGAAATTGGGAGTGAGGGAAATTGTCCTCTTTTAAAAATCCTTTAAAATTCTTTATACCCACAAACCTTTGCTTCTTTCTCCTTTTCCACCCCACGAACAGTAATATGTTTCCAAATGGCCACCAAGGAGCTTTCAAGGGAAGTATAATGCTGATTGTGATTCTTCTGTGGCCTACTATTACTGCAAATTTGTTCATTTGTTTCCTTATAGAAGTAAGTAAAATAAAAAGATGAAGATGACAAGTATATTTTCATGTACAAATAATAAGCACAATGAATTTTTATTGTATTTGCATTGTTTAGTTGTGACTTAGACTTGTTTTTAAAACATTTATGATTGTGTCTCCAAGCATTTCCATGTTCTTATGCATATCTCAAGATCAATGTCAGTCTATAGCAGTGCATTTGCACTCAGACAAAAAATGAACCTTCTCCTATTTCTTTTTATTCTTCTCATAAGTTTTCCAAAGCATTTGAAATAAATATTCCCCAAAAATATACTTTGCCATTTACTATAGTGTAGCAGGTAGAACTAAGCTGTATGTGTGCCTTCACTTTTGTAATGAGGGATTTCAGCAGATGATGTTTCACCTCATTCCTCCGGAAAAATATACGCCTTATGCTACAATGTGTATGAAAAATATAACAGTAGTCTTCCATCTTTGTATAGAGCATACATTTGTTGATGTGCATCCTTTTGATAAAAGTAAAAAAAAGTCTACAGACTCCTGACTCCTGAAAGATCTTTTGCTGCAATGTTACAGCACTGAGTGCTGTTAACCATGAACTGGTCGAATAAATAAAATATCTGCATGCTTGCACCTTGACATCTGAAAATTTACTCTTTCATCCTTCTGATCTGAACAACCACCACGTTACTGACGTATTTTTGCACTAACATGGATTCTTTGGATCATTACACCCAGAAATAATTTTTCAAAATTTTTTTTCGTCTACTCATTGAAAAAAATCCCATGCCTTTGTCCCCTGATTTCTATCTGTAGCATTTTGAGGCTAACTCCATGAATCCAGAAAAGTTACCCAGCTAGAAACACAGCCTGACTTTCAAATGGACTGAATATTAGCCACTCCTACATTGTGGATGTTGGGGAGTACTCAAACTTTTTACAAACTGGGCCATTTGCAGTAAAAGCCATAGGCAGTCTGAGTTAAAAAATTTACCCAAATCCTTACTTTGAAAGACCCAACAAACCATCAACCATTTCTAAGTTCCAATCATTGTACTTTCTAAGGGAGACAGAGAAGGGGGAAGTGAATGGTTGATTTTCCAGCTGCAAAAACCTCCAGTCACATTGCAGAAAAATCCTGGTTATGAGATATTATCCTGTGTTACTGAGTCACAGCACTGCTAGTGTTGCTTAAAGACTTTTCCAGAGCTGAAAGAAATCACTGCATGAGGGCTGTTCACTTTATTTCTGACCTTCAAATTATTTTTGAAAAGTTTTCATTGAAATTACATTCACTCATGACCCTATTGTATTTACAGTGTGTATGTATGTATGTATCATTGAAACAGGTACCCAGAGACACTGTGGAGTCTTCATCCTCAGAAATGTTTACAGTTCAGCTGGCCAAGACCCTGAGCAAGCCAACACAGCTGCAAAGTTGACCCCGTTCTGAGCGGGGGCTGGGACCAGATGCCCTCCAGACAGCCCCTGCAGACAGAATAGATTATTGGATGATTCTGTTGTTCACTGTCATGGTAGCAAACAATGCAGGTGCTTCCTTTTTCTGCCATGTATTTAATATTTTTCTCATTATGTTATTACCAAATCCTGGTGTAATGAGATTTCAATGCTTTTTAGTATTTTAAGTAGGTACAGGAAATAGAGGGGATCATTTGTTAAGAAGCAAGTAATATCATCCCTAATTAACTTTGTATACTATTTACATGGTAATTTGTTTTAAGTTTTTTTCAATACAAGCAAAATACGAATTAAAATTACAAAGTACTGGGTGGAGCTATTTATATTCTTCATCAGATCAGAGAGTATACCTATCAGTTCCCATAACAGTTTTACACTGGATAAATTAACCATTGATATGGCTCAGCTTTTACTATGTTGGGTAATTGCCAAAGTTAATTTCTAGTCCCAATGGTTTTTTTTGTCTAGAATATAATCTGATAGAAACCGAAAGCTCCTCAGCAGTCCAATGAACAAGACATGGGAATCAAAGGCTTTGGAGTATTCAGATCTCTGCCACTGAATAAACTCATTCTTAAACCAGGCTGGGGCCCAATTCAAGGTTTATTATAACCAGGAGGCTTTATATTGACTTCAGTGAACTTTGTCCTTGTGTCCACTTGTCTCAGTTCTGATTCTGAAAGTCTCATGCAAGTGAAAATGTCCACTTTTAATTGTGGTGTTGTATTTCATGTTCTTACGAAACTGCCTGCCCTGTCCACATGGCTTCCCCACCCCTATTCCTGACCACTCCCTCGGGTTCTCCCTATTGGTCTCCTGGTACCCCAACTCCACCCACGTAGTCCGTGTGCTCTCTCTGCCCCCCTCAACCCCAGATAAACCAAGGGTCCAGGCCATGTGATTTCCTCTCTCTGCATTGGGGTAGCGCTCTCGGCACTGGGGCAGCAGCTCTCTCTGCCTTGGGGCACCAGCCCCTCTCTGCCTGGCCTGGCCGTGCCATGTGCTGGCTCCCACTAGCTCCTGGGGCCACGGAATAAAGACCTTCTCCAGCCCCATGCAAAGAGCCTTCTCGCCTCCTTTATCACCCATCTCCTTGCGGAGCCACAGCCGGCTGGAGCAAGTGAGGGGCAGCCTGGAAGAGGCCACGGGATGCAGCGCAGCTGCTCTCCCAAAGAGACCCCACAGCGCTCTCCAGACAGGCTGTGGCATGCCACACCACCGCAAGGAACTACAAACTGCAACATTTAATCTTTAAGATAATAGTAGGTGCTAGATGCAGTCTCAGTGAGGATGAGGAATAGGGTTGCATAAAAGAACAGTGACCCCTACTCGTGCATTGTGCAATATGTGATGCCTAATGGATGGGGAAGGATGGAGAACCTTTTCTCTCCAGATAAGTTTTCTGATTAAATTCTCACCAATTTGCTATAGAAGGCTCTCATGAACATTAATTGTTCACTGTTGTCGTTGTTGTACTGATTGCTCTTAATTATAATACTATCTTAACAATGCCTTCAGCAAGGTTTTCTAGTTCAGGGAAATGGGAGAATGATGCTCAGTTCCTACCTGTAGGAGCAGGATTGTTTCTTAGTTGTTAGCTGCATTTAAACACCTTCATTATGCTAAAGTCTCAGAGACTTATAATTCCACCTGTCTTGCAGACAGGGAAGCATTTCTGTTTTGCTTTGGGGTGGGTTGGTTGGTTTGGGTTGTTGCTTTTGTAAGAACTCAGTGTTAATAAAATTCACCCTGCAGGTCAGGAAGTCCTTCTGCAGGCAGATGGCATTTAAAGATTATCCAGAAACACCACCCAAAACTGCCTGTATCTGGCAGGGATGTTGATCACGGTAGGAAAAGAAGATCCTGTTTTTATCTTCCTTGCTGCAAGGGCCTAAATTATGGGATGTATATGAACCAAACCTCAATTTCTGCGCATCTCCTGCAGGAGCTCTGTGTTTATAAACACATAAGCCATCTGTTAAGTGTTTGCAAATTAAACACCTGGTTTTTTTGTAGTACAATTTAATATCTAGTCTCAGAAGAGTCTGTGAGATCTAACGAAGTTGCACAGGCTGTTTCTTGACCCTTTGCAAGAAATGCAAAATAATCACATAATTGCAGAAAATGCCTGCAAATGTAGACTGCATTTTCCTGTTTCAGTTGAATTCCTGTGTTGAAATAATTAACTGCACCTTTGCAATGAAAACTTTGCAAATGCTTCAACTTTTTCAAGTCTTATATCAATTTGTGTGATGTGTGTATCTTCATTGAGGAATGACTGTATATAAAAAAAAATCAGTTTTACAAATAAGTAAATATGTAACGTACTTTGTATATATCATGCAAAAGTCAAGCTGACATACCTGCTTTTTCATTCACAGAAAGCATCTCCAAGTCGCTGTTTGTGCCAGCAAACCCTTTCCAGCACTAAGGTGGTTACTAGCTTTCCATATAAGACACTGTTTGGCTTGGAAATGTGGTTTGGCCTCACAACTGATAGAGATACTCAGCCAAGACAACTCAATATCTAAACTTTTAAGTGGTTCAAATAGATTTTGATAATCTCAGTTAGGATAGCTGGACACAACAAAATCTCACAAGATCATCTGTTTGTATTGGTAATTGCCTAAATACACTCTCCAGATTGGCCTTAAATCAACAAATAGATTGTGTTGCAAAAAGACTCTAAGTCTTTTTTTCAGAGTGAAACCAACCATGAAAATTCTGGCACATTCCTAAATATGCTCTATTGGATTCTTTTTGTAGCAGTAAGTCTAGTTTTAACAGGAGCCATTAAAACTTGTGCTGGTTTATGAGGAATATTTTGGTCATCTCCACTGAAAATTTGTGACTCACCAAGAGTCTGTCAGTCTTTCAGTACATTTGCTCTCTGATGGAATGGAAACCAGCCTCTTTATCAGTGAGTACACCCTGCAGACATTTAACAAAATCAAATGAAAAAGCCCATTTCATTTGAGAATGCAAAGTAAAATTTTCTTATTACTTAGCTTATTATTACTTTATCCAGGCAATGCAACAAAAATATGTCATTATCCAGCTGCACCAGAACTTTACTAATAAATGGCTGTAACTGCCTCATGGTGCATGCAAGGAGTTTGGTTCTGTTCCCACTGAAGTCAAGGGAAATTTTGTTACTGACTACAACAAAGTATCTTGTCCTTGTGTGAACTTAATAAATGTGTCATTTCCATGAACAGCATGCACCATGTTTTATGATGATTATTTGGTTTACTCATATTTGATTATTGGTCATTTGAAACTTACATGTTAGACACTGAGATACAGTTTCTCCTCTGAACTAGGTACTTTGTGCAGGCACAGAAAGTGAAATAAGAAAGATATTGGCACGTTAGGGACAACTAAGAATTCATCTGCCGAAGAGGATTTCCCAGCTGGTGAAAGGAAAAATAGTTAACTCTTATGTCTCACAAACATAAAGCCCAGGACATGGTGTTACAAAGCCAAAGTCCAGGTGGTTCTACTGATTTTTAGCTTTTAAATGGCCATGAGAAGAACTGCCAGCCAGTATAGAGCAGTGCTTTGAGGTCTGCACATCTCAGAGTCAGCACTGCAGCAACAGAAAGCTGTTATCTGTCTTGTTATATGTGATGTTATCTGTGTTTGGCTGAGTTGCTGGCTCCTGATTTTGAACACCAATATACAAGTTCTTCACCGTATTAAGAGAAAATGTCTTTTGAATAATCTCTGTAATGTTTTATACAGATGAGTCTCTCTGACTTCTCAGGGATCATCCCCTGATTTTCCATGCAACAAGGAGCAAGGACGTTTTCTGATCCTTTCCTGACGAACTACAGAAAAGCTGGTCTGTCTCTGGCACACAAAGAGGGGGCACTTGAGGACTGGAGATACTCAAATATTTTAGCCTGGGTGTTGGAGTAAGGCAGGTAGAAGAGAAAGGAATGCCAATAACTCAGATTGTTTTGTTGAAGACAAACAGAGCTTAGACAGAGCTACAAGCCACAGCCCCTGAGTGATGTGCTCCGGTTTAGTGCCTACCTCCATTCAACATCTTTTAGCTCATGCGTGCTTTTCCCAGGCTACCACTGGCCACTAACAGCAGCAATGCTCTCTCTCCCCATGACTTACAGCTCCTTCCAGTCACTCTAAGTGCTAGGAAATGCTGTGATGGTGATGATGGCTCTGAGCGGTAGGAGAAGGCTGTTCAGAGTGGGAAGGTGATAAAGAGCAGCAGGCACAGCAGCACCAGTGCAGGAGCAAGCACAGGCTCCTCTTCCCTTCCTCATGTTCCACTGGTGCATGACGCTGCTCACATGGCTGCTGAGAGCTCCCCTATGCCCTGGTGGTTGGAGGCAATCTCAGCATTGCTGAGGCTGGCCCACTGACTGAAACACTGACTGTGTTTCTGTTCTTACTTATTTGTCACTATGGGGAAATTTTCTCATTCTCAGGAAAATGTGCTTCCTGCTTAAGAAAGTACATGGACATCCATCAGCCACATTGATGTGGCCACTGTGGTTTAGGGAAGCAAAGCAAAGAACATTGGCTTCTGGAGCATAATTCCACCTTGCTGACACACACCACATAGGTTGTTGACACACACACAACCATAGGAGTTCCTATGAAGCCCTGCAACAGTATCCTTGTATCCAGAGTTTTCAGGGTGAGGGAACATTCTCTGGTGAGTTCAGAAACTGCCAGCTATCAATATAACTTACAGTACTTAGCAGAAAACTGCAACAGATAAAACAAAAAATAAATTATCTGTTTCCACTGCATTGCCTGTGCAGCATCACCAGTCCCTTGGCTTCTGCCTCACTGTCCCTTTACAGAAGCCTCCTCACTCTCATGAACATGTGTTTCTAATCAGAAAATGCTCAAGGAAAGACCACCTGCCTACAAAGGATACATTTTTCCCAGTCGGAGTGGGCGTCTTACAGACAGGTTTTACAGACACAGCAAAAAACAAGCAGAACAATGAACTGAAAGGGCAGCTTTCTTCTAATTAAAGTCTACAGTGTTATCTGGCATGTTTGTAACAAAACTAGGAGAGAAGGCTTTTCTTAATGATTATTCCTGGTGAAAATACAGTGAATAAATAACTTAATGGGAGAACACAGTAATAAGAAACTTGTCCTTTGCTTTAGCTCTTTAGTTTACTTTGGCTTGTCTAACCAAGATATTTTTTAAGAAAAAAAGTCTGAATGTACTCAAACAGGGAAATAAAAGTTTCTCGTGACTCCTGATTTTTAATCAGTGTTTTCTGAGCCATCCCTAAACAGTAAGCAGTTAAAAAAAATTAATGCTGTTGTTTCTAAAACTCTTTAAAAGTAAACCACAGATACTGTTGGGCAAGGAAGGTAATCATCTTTGTGGCTTATTACATAAATATCAGGTGAGGATCTGAAAGAATAGGAGTCCAATCCCTTGCATTTGAGGCTTAATCCAAAAAGGACTTGTTTTATGGATTGCTCTTGATTTAAGTGGACACCAGGTCAATCTGATCTGCTCTAGTACTTTCAATTTCACACAGTCGTGCCTTTAAGAATAATGTGATTGCACTGTGAGAGTGATGGAAGCTTTACTTGGCTGGACCATCAGTGTAGAGAAAAAAGTTGAAGCCAGTTAGATCCAGCAAGGACTTGGCACCACATGTTTAAGAGCAAAATAAATAAATAAGCAAAACCACTAAGAAAAGGCTTTGTAATCTGTAGAAAAAAAACCCTTAGCAATTAAGTGATGGTCAGACAGTAGCAGGTATCTCTACTGATGTTAATCAGCACCTAAATAAATGAGCACATGAGAAAACAGCCCCTTTCTCTCACAGTGGTTCTCACTCTAGGTTCTAACAACAGAAACTGGGGATGAAAATTTCTTCCAGTCCAAAGGGAATCTAAGGAGCTCATCATCCAGAAACAAGAGAGGCCTCTGCAGTCTGAGCCTGCACAAGGCAGCTGCAGACAGCTCTCGGGATACAGGCAGCGTGCCATGTGAGAGGCCAGCAAGAGACCTAGCAGCGAGCCCGTGTACTGCTGCTGCCAGACATCAGCCTGGAGGCTGACGGCTCAGTATCCTGCAGCTGCCACTCACATCCTGCATGTGCACAGAGGTGGCTGAGGGTCACACTCTGCAGCCAAGGGAGTGTGGGAGGAAGGAGGCGGGAAGTGACATTACCGTCAGACCGCCAGCCATAGGAGGGGGAGGCTGCAAAGCAGTGGCTCGTTCTCACACTTACACCACATGCACACACTTGCTTATGAGCCAAATTGCTTTCTAACAGCTCTGCTATGTAGTAGATACAAAATCCATGGCTTAGGAAAACATCCCTCTCTGTGCAGAACTTCGCTGTTTTTACAATAATGTTACCTTTTGCAGTTCTGGGAAGTCTGTTAAAAGCTCAAGGCCTGCGGACACTAAAACAGAAAGGTGAGCAGAACCATGTAATCAACAAGTCCATTCTGCGGCCTTTTTAATGAAGATAAAAAAAGCAACCCAAACACTAAAAGTCTTATATCTTCAAAAGTTTTTAAAGGACATTTATTCATTTACAAAACTGATATCTGTTCTACACTTCTCTTTTTTCAAAAGTTGAACACACACACCTTTCCTCTATGCACCTTTTTATCCATAAGTAGCTTCTTAATTCCTTTCTACAACACTTGCAGGCCTGAGACCAATGGGATAACAAAAAAAATTAGCTCCAAAACCAACACCAATCCTAATGCAGTGGCTGTCTGTGGGCTTCCATCCAACAGTTCTGAAAAGATGGAATTTAAACAGGCTCTTGGGGGTTCATGTGAGTCATGCAGTGACCACCAGAGTCCTCAAGAACTTCCAATCTAGCTCTTCTACATGCAGGAAGAGGCAAGCAAATAATGTGCATGGGCACACATACAAACCTGTTTGCTTCCTAATCACTCACACAGTAGGGATAAGCAGATCAAGCAATTAATTTATAAATGGAAAATGATGTGTACTTAATGATGTACACAATTTCAAGTAGTTTAAAAGTTTGTTTAGAACCAGCAGGGACTTCCTGTTCATCCAGGTCTTATCTGAGCAAATCAGCTCTCTCAACTTCAAGCAAACAGGGCTGGAAAACTAAGGGTGATTGTCTATTCACAATACTTCACGTTGGACCTGGTGACTTTATTTCAGACAGACATGGGGAGAATTCCTACAAAGTAAATGAGACAAAAGGAAGAGATGGAAAATATCTATACTAAAAATATTCTGAATAACCCAGTAACACCATTTTGAGCACCTAAAGTCATCCAGCCACTTTTTGTTTACATCACCAATATATACTTCTAAATAATGAAATTTGCATTTGTTTTGGGGTAAAGCTGAAATCTGCTGCTAGACACTGGAAATGATGGTATAAACAAGGTCTTTGTGTCCAGTTCTATTTTTGGAATGGCACTTGCAGCTTTGGGTTTTGCAGTGCTCCCTGGAATCAAAGTTCTCTAATGCAATTCTACGCTGGCTGGATTAAGAACAAATGAGTATTTTTATCCGATCTTCTGCATTTCAGAAAAGTTTCAGCCAAATCTTTTAACCTCCCATTAATTGTATACTTTATGTCTTCTTCACAGGTTCTAATAGAGGTCAGCTCAGCTGCAGTTGGGAAATATAGGCGAAAGTAAATAAATTTATACTCAAGACTTGGCATCCTTCAGCAAACTTGTGTATAGTTGCTATCTCTCTCTGCTTTTCACCAATAGCCACAGTGATGCCTCAGTGTCCATTTGTGACCATGAAGTACCATCTCTGTTCAGCCACTAAAAGCTGACCCAAGCCAAAGATTTATGCAAGGATTAACAGGCCCTGCTTCTGGTAATGCTACCAGGATTTTATTTCTTTCTTGACAGAAACAGTGATGGTTGTGTTAAACTATATATATATACACGCCCAGCGATTTTTCTGGTCCTTTGCTCCTAAATCTCCCAAATTCAATCCACTTGAAGTGTTTTTAAATTACTTACCTTAACCCAGGAGATAACATGATCTTCCCTCAGAAAGAGTGGCCATCTTCAAGGTTTCTTCAGGAAGACCTCCTTATTTGGAAAGATTTCCTCAGCATCTACCTCAGGTATTTCATAAATAAAAGCCACTCTAAGATTTCATATTGCTGTGATAACAGCGGTGGTTGATGGCACACCAACAAATGTTTTGAAGGCTTTGGTCAAAGCTCAATGCTGCATCCAGACAGCTGTGTCGGCTGGTGTTGAGTTTCACCAGCAAAACCCACAAGTGGTTTGTGATCTGTCCAAATGGTAAAGAGACTTCCCATGCCATTATGGAAGCACTTTAAAGTCCAATGATAAAAGTTAGACTTTCTGTCTCCAACTGGCAGTAAATCTGTCATGTTATTTGACTATTCTCCACACTATGGATCAGAACTATCCCTTCTCTTACATTACAGATAAATTGTTGCTCAAAATAAATAAGTAGCATGGAGGGCCAGGGAAGCTCTAAAATACTTGGTTCTCTCCCGCGGTACCAGACACATCTCTTGTTCTTAGCAAGCTGTGTAAATAATTTGGAACTGCTAAAGCAGAAAGAGAAATAAAGTTGTTAAAAGATAAATGAAGGCACACATGCTTTTAGATATAATGTTCAGAAAATCTGAGTCCTTTCACTGCTCATCCTGTATCTTATCCAAGATGGACCCCCTCTCTCTGTTCTGCTGCCATCAAAATCCCTATCTGTAGTTTAAGAATGTGCTTTCTTTTACAGAAGGCCTCAGTGGTGCTGTGTTTGAAGTACCTTTGTTGGCTTATCAGTGTTACCTGTGCAAGAGGTGAGGATGTAAACAGCACTTGCTAAATTGCTTGTCTAGAAAATTCTGAAAGATGATTAAAGTTCACTTTACCACTTACTACATCAACATAAACAAACCTTTTGAATGTCTAAAATATGTATTTCTTGCAACAATCTTCTAACTTCGTTGTCTGGTTCTCTTTCTGTACACATAAAGTAATTATCTAATATTTAGACATTAGTCACTAGCTTTTATATAGCCCCTTCAGATGTGGATAGTTTTGTCTGGCTTAATGAAAGAGGAGGTTCATTCAGAATATTACAATGGTAAAATGATGTTGGCTGATCATCTAGACTGTCTAATTTAACCTCAGGTTTTTCTCTGAGGATCTGAAGCACTCACTTTGTATTCATATGTTTCGGCCTAGATAAAAATCTTGGTCTTTTCAACTCATTCACCTCTTTCAACAACAGTCTTCAGTATCTGGTAGGTTCTCATTTAAAGGTTTGCCCCAGTTTCCATTTCATTTTTTACATGCAACTTTCTGCCCAAGAAATTCACATTGTTCCCTTGATCATGATGTCTAGAAAAAACTCTGGTCTGTAAATTCTTTAGGTCTTTATCTTATTATGTATTTTATGGTATGTTTTAGCATTTATTTAATTTAGCTTTTTCTTGTCAATACTACAGTTGTGACCAGGATCAGCTGTGCTATGCTGATACATACACTCCATATATACTGATAAAAAAATGTGAAATTGAAGTCTTTGTCTTCATATCTTGAGTATATAATTATTTGTCTGTGTCACTAGTTGGCAAGGTTCTACTTTCTTTCCTTTCAGGTATATATGTCATTCTGCAGGATAAGAAAGTTCTTTACTCTTTCCTTTTCATGCAGTCTTTTGATCTCTATATCATTGATTTGAGAAGATGATTGATGTACTGCTTTGCATTTTCTGGCTTAATGCCTAATCTTGAGGCATTTCTGACAAGAGGCCACTTAAAACATACATACTCATCTAGAGTGAGTTAGATCTTTCAGAGCAGAAAAATCCTTTGTGAGGTTGAGACTCCTCCAGAATGCTTTGTGTTTTGTTTACTAGGGCAGTTTGTTCCCCCCTTGGTCCTAAGCACAAGTCTTGCTGTATTCCTCACTTTTCCTGTTGCTAATACTAATTCCATTACTTAAGACAATGTTAAATTCACTTCTGCCTTAACTTTGAAAGCTGTCATTATTCATAAAAAGCAATCTCTCCCACAGCATATCATTAAAGACATTTTCAGAAAGGCAATACATAAGCTTTGTTGCCTACACAGCTATAGACTCCTTTTGCATCACGATACAAATCTGAAAGGTGAATCATTTTCCAATAGCTGCATGGAAGTGGTACACAGCTTTCTGCTAGGTTTTACAAATTTTCAGAAGTCCTTCTCATCTCTAAGAAAATCTGCAAGTGGACAGGGACTTTTCAGGAGCCCTGAGGGAGTAATTTGCTTCTCCTGTCTACCATGTCCATCACAAGAAATCAGTGCCTACATTTTAAAATAAAATTGAAATTTTCTCTGGTTGCAATGACTTCCTTAATTTGTCATAAATTTTAATGATTTTCAAGTGTTCCTTGTCAGCAATGTTGTTAACTCTCTACCAGGATATTGCAAGCTGGAAACAGCTGCCTAACTTAAATATGGCATGACTGGAATGGGAGAGGGGGAAAAATCACTACCACTTAATGACAGGGAGTAAGATTTGATATCTTCTGCTATTGAATTCCAAAGTGAGACTGCTCATGAAGCAGATGACTGTTTTATACGAAAAACAAACTTGCATGGTAGTCTTCCATCTTAACTTGGATTAAACCCTCTGTTCAGAGATTATGAATGCTATAAACAGCATGATTTCAAATTTAAATGAATAAGAAGGTTTCACACAGCAGGTTTCTTTCCGCACTCTTGTACCAGAGATATTTTTCTTGGTGTTTTAGATTCAAAACAAAAACCTGCAGGCAATTGTTAAAAATGAAATAGTGGTTTGTGTCCATATTTATGTGCATTTGAAGACAGCTGTCCACTGCTGTGTAGAAATGGGACCAGTGACCAGCTGCCAATACTTTATTTCTTCTTCACAACTCTAAATTGCTCTCAAGGTCAAAAATCCTGGGAATAGAGGAAATGACCTCTGAATTTATTTAAACATTTCTCTACCCTCACATCTTTGACTCACATTCCCGTGCAGCTAGGAGGACAGAGATGTTACATGAATATATGCAGGCTAATTGCACTTACATGTCTGATGTTTATTAACAGCAATGTGCCAAGAACATACTCACTCAAAATTAAATAGACATCCTTGTTCATCGTCTGCCTTATCTAATAAACACTATTCCATCCCAAAGCTGGACTTTCCCAGGATATCCACATATAACTCAAAATCCGTGACTCAAAAAAATTCATCTTATTTTTTAGGTATGCATTAGGTTTTAAACTTCACCTCCCCTCTTTGCTCAGCTAGAAACATCTCATTCCTGTAAGGCCTGGAATGTTTCATATTCATCCTCCTTCCCTTGCACAGTGTCAAGCCAAGAGTCACTAGGATGTGGCATGGTAACTGCTCGAATATCATGAGAAGGAGCAGTGGTTGTTTTTTTTTTGGAAGGAGATCTCAAACCAGATTGGCAATAAAGCAGCCAATGAAGTGGTAAAAAGGTCCTTAGAGAGGTATGAAGGGGGGCGGATATATTTGTGCAGATTTGGGAAAACTGGCATAAAACAGACAGAGACAATTTTGCTCATGCTTAGTTTTCAATTATTTGGAAGAATGATAAGAAAAACTGGGCCTAGACAATTTGGACAAATGCATTGCCAGCCAGAGAATGGAGCATATACTGCAGGGGGAAATTAGAAGTGGAAGAAAATACTGTAGAAGGATTGAGAATTGATGGAACAAGATGGATACGTGTCAAGCAGACATACATATTCTGTTGGAGCCACCTTCAAGTAATATAGTGCCATACCTTAACTTTTTTTAACTTAATCAATTTTCTCAGGATTGCCTAACTAGGAGGTACAGTTATTCAGCCAAGAACTAAAACAATTTCAAATAATTTATCTATTAAATCACATCTAACTACCCCACATCCTTACAATATTATTTGCCAGTGTTCAAGCTAGTGAATGAAAGAAAAACATGGAAAAGAATCAGCATATAAATTTATATGTGATTTGAAATTATTTACACTTTGATGGTAGGCAGTGAGAAAGACTGATTAATTCAGTTTACTATTTTTTTACTGAAGAAAATAATCATCAACAGAAAATCAACTACGGCCAGTTGGAAGAGCAAAGGATATTTTATATTTTCTTTCTTCTGCTGCATTGTATTTAATGGAAATTAAACCCCCTGCATCTGACACTGGAAAAAAGAACCAAACACATTATTTACGTTTATCAACATACCATATACTATAAATAAACAATCTACTAAATCTCCAAGATTGTGTAAGGTTTTTGTTTAACCATATTAATGGACTTAGAATAAACTTAGCTTGAATTTCTGTTCACTGAATATTCTGCCAGGGCCAGATTATGACTTTAGAAAAGATTTAGGTAAATCTGATCTTCTTATATACATTTATGAAATTGCTATGCAAAATATGGTCAATATTTATCCCTTAAAAATTGTCACAACATTTCTCCTTGGTCTTTAGTTAAAGAACTTTCAGGTTTACCATTTTGCATTTGAAAAATAATGTCAACATTGTGGATTTAATCTGTTATTACGTCTAGCAGACGAATTGCCAGGTAGTGTTGTAAGACAGATGTTCCTTTTTTTTTTTTTTCCATTTTTTTTTTCATTAAACCTTTTATGTTGGTTATAAAATAACATGGCAGTATCACAAATGACCACCTTGCAGTATGAAATACAGCAAATGTTCCACAGCAAATAATTCAGCAGCCAAATCCCAACTCTTTTCTTGTTGGTGAATTTTGTATTAAGAGAAAATGTTTACCATTTTAATTAAACGGGAAAATTGTTTTGCAATATTCTGTAGTTTATTCAAGAGCATCTGGTTTAATTATCCAAGGCTGGAAAACGGAACTGTTTGATTGGATGCATTAGTCACAAGATATGGGTAAGAATGCTTCCACTTGGCAAGTATTCCTCCCGTTAAAATTTGCTCTTTTGGTAAACATTCCAGATAAAAGCTCCCCAACTAACAATGGCCCCATGAAGACAACATTTAAAGGCACAAACTAGAATATTTCAGAGGTGACAGCACCAGAGTCCCTGTTTGACTAATTCATTCTCCTTTTCATTGACACACAGTAGATGGAAAAAAAGATGGCACACAGACTGTGGACCACTGAAAGTTTTGACTCTGTAGCAAACTCTTCTCTGAACATTAAAGACACTGCAAAATCCAGGGGTTTTTTGCCACTGAGAACTAGCAACAAGGTTGAACCCAGGGTAACTAGCCCAACCACATGACTTCCTTTCCTTGATAAATCCCCAAGCTTCACAGAGCTCAACCACATTCTGATTCTCTTTAGAGCACAGTAATGAGGCATCTCCAAAATTCCCTCATTCACGCCTCCTAGGAAACCATTTGTGGTGTTCTGATCTGTCTAGGCTTATTTAACAGCAGAGGTAGATTTGTTGTGTAAGGACTTGTGGTGCTCCATGCCTGTGCAGGCTCACGCTTTCCAGAGGAACTGAATGCAAACCTGTTGCTGCCTGGTTGCCACAGAGTCTGCAGATTTGTACGGAGTGGACTGCTGAGAGGGTTATATAGGTTTTGTCTTACAGATTTTTAGTAAATCCAGGCTTTAAGGTGACCTTAAGATCATGTGTAACTACTGGTGTGGACACAGAGAAAGTGGTGTGCAGACAACACAACATACTGAAGGATCTGGCCTTCTTGGATTTGTTTTCTAAGTGCACTTTGGTCTTAAATCTTAATGAAAAAAAAAAAAACACACCAAGAAAGGTTTATAAATAGAAAACACTGAAGAGGTTTGGGTTTTAAATTCAGTTAAGAACTGGTCAGTATCTAGCAAAGAAAAAATTACTGGTGTTTTACACCAATTTTAACCTCTGTGATTTTCTGTTTATTTTATTTCTTTGGCTAAACATTTGCAGAAAAAATGAAGATGAAAATCTTGGAAGGAACTTTTAAAAACAAGAAATGTACTCCACCCTTATTACAACATTATTTTTATTTAGCCAAACATTTTTCCTTTAACAAACGATCTGATATAGACACATACACAGAAAAGGCATAAAAGACCTACACCAGCCAAATATTTTCAGATTAAAAAAAATAATTAGGAGGGGTGAAATATGGGAATAGATGAGAGAGGGCGAAGAACTCAAAATAAACAAGAAAGTAATACCCCTTCTGTGAATCAAACTAAAGTCTTGCACAATAATTCCTTGAGTCCATGAAGAAGAGGTCCATGAAATAAAAATCACATGGGCTTCATGGTGGCTTCCGATTGTGAGTGGATAGTAGGGCTCGTGTGACTGAGCAGATGAAGGGAATACGCATGTGAAGAGTGGAGGGGGGGAACGTGAGTAAATAGCCCCAGCAAAATAAGAGTCACAGGGGTAAACGTTCAAAGTGAAAGTCACAGTAACCTGCACCTTAGCTTTCTGAGATGCTTAAGTGAGAGGACGGCTTAAAAAAAGAAACTTGCAATCATTTCAGGAAGCTATCAAAGATGTGGCCTTTCCCCGCGTTTATAGCTGAATTTTATTGCTGGAGTGGTGTGCTGTTCACTCAAGGTTAGCGATTCATGCTTCAAGTCTCTTTCCTAGAGCTAGGCTGCTTGCTGGAGGAGCCTCTTGGGGCAGCAGAGTTTTCAACAGAAAGTAGTCACATACATCACCAGTTCCCTGAAGTGTATATAATTGCCTTTGCTTACCTACAGACAGACATTTGGAGCATACTCTCTCCAAGAATTTCCAGAAGGACTTAAAGCACGGACCATTACTTTTCCTGACACCCCTCACATCTCCCAGTACAGTTTTCTTCTAAACCTGATTCAACATAATCTAAGTCCTATGCCAAGAATGCTTTGGTTTACACTAATTTTTTCCTCATTATAAGGTCTGCTAAAGGAGAGCCCACTGAATCAGACTTGCTTTCAAAGACTGCTTTGGCTGCTGCGTGCAGTCACTGGCTGCATAGCAGAGTTCTCTCATGCAGCACAGGGAGTGCCAACAGCTCTCAAAACAGCCTGTTAAAAACTCATTTTGGGGTAATCCCTGATTTAAGTGCAAGGGCTTGCACCAAATGACCTACAGAAGTCCTTCCTGATAAAAAAGTTTCTGTGACCCTATAATCCTACGTGTCACAGTATTGACACAGCAGCGACAAGGGAGAAGGGGGCCAGAGAGCGTCTTTCTGTCACCAATATACATTTAATCACTCCAAGAATATGGAAGCTCAAACATTACAAGTTAATTTCTGTATGCAATCCAGAAACTGACATTTAAACATTTTTACAACTGTCACATATTTCCTTTTTCTAAGAAAAATATCGCTAAGAGCATTGCTGCAGAATTTTGCTTATTAAGAATTACTACTTTTTACCTTTTTTTTGTCAGAAATTGTTCACATATCTCTCCCTTAGTTTTAAGACTTACCATATCAATTTTCATCACCATAAAGATAGCCAGCCACAATTAGTCTTATAATGGAAACTGGCTTACTGCACTTCTTATTTTGTGTCTATGTGAGAATAAGTGAATGCAAAATAATCAAAAGAAGTTTACAGTAGTTGTAAGTGTAGCTATGACTTTGAGAGAATCCCAGTTTCCCAATAAAGTTATAATGTTTGTATTTACACTATATTAATGACTGTGATTAAGATTGATAACCATGGTTTTAGCTGGTTGAAGCTAAAACTTTCTCTGTTTAGCAACAGAAGTTAGTGCATCCTAATACAGTTGAATAACCATATCTGAAATCTTTGTAATATTTTCTGTGCTCTACACTCAGTAGGGGTGCCTAAGAACAAGAAAAACATAGTCACAGGGTGAGAAGTAATGCCACATTGACTTTATAGTCCAACAGGGTGAGCATCACGCCCCAACATGAAATATTTGTTGAATGGCCTTGTGCTCAGTAAGCTACATCCAGTTCTCTTAAACCTAAAATAACTATTGCAGCTTTATGCTTTAATAAGCTGCACCTGGGAGGCACCTCAGGCTGCAAAATAAAACTTCACTTGTTTCCTATGACTCCAGTTTTCCTGCCGCACCTGGCTTGTTCAAGACTCTTCTCAAAGTTAGAATATCATTACAAGGTGTGAGAAAGAGTTTCTCCTTGTCCTATTCAAGCTCACCTCTGTGATCTACTGAGTATATACTGGATCTAAATATAAACTTATTTGGCGTGTTAGGATAAATACATGGCATTTGTACACAAGTCCAAAATAATACCTTTGTATTCCTTTAGAAACAACCCATGAAACCATTTACTTACACCTAGTAATTGATGATAAAATACTGTCAGCTGTTCACTGTTAAATCTCTACAGCTCCATTACAAACCTCAATGTCATTTTCCTCCAAAATAAGAAAACCAACATATTTTAGCTAACAGGGCAAGTGGAGAAGAGTCAACTAAAGATCTAGGGAAAATAAAATCTCCTTTTCAAGATTAAGTGATGTAGAGAACTTTCCTCAAATTCAGGTACAGTTCAGTTGCTGTTTTCCTTCTTCTGTTATCAAGAAATAACAAGACCAAACACATACCTGATTTCTAAGGTGTCCTAAAACAGAGAGCACCTGAAACAGTGTCCCTAGTGCTCCAGAGATACTGCAGAACAAAGTGTATCCAAATCCAGCACTCAGTCATCTTGGTTCAACCAGAAATACAATTTTTCAAGCAGTACATGGGGCTACATAAATCTTAAGTAACAGAACATCAGTCTGGTAAGCACAATATTGCTGCATGTATCTGTTCAGTTTGAGGACATTTTCATATATATTTTCTATAACTTTTATAAAAAATAACTGTTCATCTGGGCATTTCCCTAATTTTTTTATGTGTGTCTCCCTCAAAGTGTCAGGTTTTCTCAGTGCCAGTTCAAATGTATCCTTTCAATTCCCAGTGTTGCTTCAGTAACTTCAGACTAAATAAATGAAATGCAGCTGGATTTGAGAGACAAAGGTCTTCACCACTGAATATTTAAAAGGAAAATAATTTATTCAGCTCTGAACATACAGTTCTCCATTCCCCAAACCTGAGAATTTCTAAATTGCTGCTTTTCATCCCATACTGAGATGAAATCTATTCTCAAAATAGCAAAAATTCTTCATGACATGGAATGACTGCTTCCACCAGTTTCCAGCAAAGTACTAATTTCCCATAACTATTCCTTTGGGTAGCTATTCCTTTGTCCAGCATGATGTTTTCCAGTTTGATTCCCAAAATTGTTCATCTCTGGTGTTGTGCAAGGCACTTTTTTTACTACTGAAATATGAAAGTAAAAACATGAGTGAATTTACCTAAATTGTATTTCCTTGACAGCTGGAGTTCATCCAAACAGTGAAGCAGTCAGTGTAAATTCATTTTTAGGGTAACAGTTTTGTCCTCTAGGTTTGTCTGTATCTGCAGAAACTAAAAATGAATATAAATGTATTCAGGAGTAGATTAATTTTCTCACGCAACAAAGATTGTCCAAGGTGGAATACTTGAGAAATAAGCCTGTCATGAATTTTACCATTTTGACATAGCAATACCCAAAACACATAATTGTATCTCCATATCCTTGTGTCCTCCCTTTGGGCACATGAAATCTTCTCAGGTGGAATTCTTAGCGCTACTGACTTCTGACAGAAACCTAACCTATTTTTCCTGGTTAGGTTGAAAGAAAGAGAGGGGGCATAGCTCTAGCTTTGTGCATTTCTTTCCTCCTTTTTCTCTCCTTTCTGAAAGGCTCCAATTAATACTGGCCACAGAAAATTTTACTGACACATATCATCCTGTATGTAGACCCTTGCATATTAACACACAAAGGTCTGTGGCTACCTGCATTACATTCTGTAGAATATTTTTATACTTTCTGATTCCTTCCCACTACTCTAAATGAAATACCCACTTTCAGTTAGATTGCTTGAAATCACCTTCAGGATCAGACACAACATCAGGGTAAAAAACTGTCAGTTCTATAAAGACAGAGATAGAAAAGGCAAGACAAAATATTTGCTGCCTTTTTTTTCTTCTCATACATGTTTTTACGTGCACTCTTGATGACAAAGACAAGCTGGAAATGACAGCAAGAAACCCCTAAAAAGGAAGTGAAAAACAGGAGATTAATTCCTGGATGCCTTTATTTGAGGACGCTAAAACTTTATGCCCTACAAGTCTGACCAAAAATCAGTTGCTTCACTGAGATGTCTGCCTTTCTGATTCACAAAGTTGCATCCACAGCTAGGAAATCACAGCTTCAGCCTTCTAGTAAGTCATGCGTTCTTATGAAAGAAGTTTTTATTTATACAAAAAAACCACGTGTGATTTATTTTTTTAATAAGTTAAGTCTGCCAAGAGTATTTGCCAGGGAACTGTTATTCTAGTACTTTGGTTGTCTTTGCAAGATGATCATCTTGATAATTTAAAATGTCATAGGATGTTTGCAGGAACAATAGACCAAATTCCTCGGCTGGTGTAAATTGGCGTGACTCCACAAACATCAAAGAAGCAATGCCATTTTCCACCACTCCATCAATGTTCACAAATTAAATGGATGTTTTGTGGTTTACTACATGTCAGAAAACTTGAAGTGCATCTCAAGCCCTCATAAGCTATGCTGTAAAACCATTTGATTTTTAATAGATCTGCAAAAACAAACTTTCACATCAGAATACTGACCTCAAATGGTTCTTTAACATCAGGGTTAAAACCCACATCTTTAATGGTTCAGGGACTGTGTGTGCAAAAGAGGCTAATGGCAAATTTCCTGAAGCACAGGCCAGATTTATTCCAAATACAATGGTTTCCAATATCTTGATCATGAGACTGTGTCTTCAAAATTTTCTGGGTAAAGTTTAATTGTTTTTATTCTGAACCATTTCCCTCTGTCTGACAGTGAAGCATTACCTTAAGAAGCCCATTTTAGGTTTCAGAGTAGAGATTCCATCATTCATTTCCTAAAGCATGTGAACACTATGCAGCAACATCTCATCTTGTTCCAAAGTTTTGTTTTAATCCTTTTTTGGCTCTAAGAAAATCAACAGCTTTTAAAGGTAATATATGTATATGTACAAACACTAGATAGAAGTTTTATATATTTTTAAATAAAAGTTACACAATGAGGAACTATGAAGAATGAGCATTTCTAACATTGTATATACATTAAATACATGATAAATTTGCACAAAAATAATAATAATGCTTAGAAAAAATATCTTACATCAGATGTTCCAATATCACTTAACAAATGTCCTGTGATCCTCAAAATGCTCCTATGAGACAATTTTGCATGAATGGATCCATTAATGGATCATTCAGCCATGCTAAATTACTTTTCCCATTCAGCCTTCTTAGGGATAAAACCAGTAACAAATAGTTCAGAGCTTTTCCAACAGGAAAGAGAAGCGCAGCATAGAAGGGTGGGAGGAGATTATGGGAGGTGGCAGAAAAGCAAGGGCCTGAGTTTGAAGAGAGGACATGGCAGTCCTGTTCATGGCAGCACAACAGGAAAGAGGAAGGTCTGCCTGCACAGCAAGCCAGCTCCTCTGAACCTTGAGCTGCTTGTACCCAGAAGTGTCTCATCTTCTTCTGAGAAGTTCCAGGTCTACTAATTCTCCCAAAAAAATCTCAAAATTAACTTTGTTTATATTCCCCTCCCTCTGGCTTTACATGCTCAGACAGTGTCACCTACAGTCCATTCTCACATTTTTTCGCACACCTTGACGGCTGACTGATAACTACTGCAGATCCTCTGTAGACCACTTGCAGCTGGCTGAGCTGGATGACTTACCTGAGGTTTTTATGTTGGGGTTTTTCTACAGAAAAAAATCCTGGCTCCTGCTCCAGTAGGGATTTAAAAACATGAGTTGCATATGCCAAAAATCAATCTGTCTCAAATGTTAAGGGCAGAAAAGTAGCCATGTCTGATGAAATACATGGCAGCCCAAATCAAGGATCCTGGATGACTTTAACCATTACCTTTAGCAGTCCCTTTCCATCACTGCTAGATGCAATGAGATAAGGATGCTATTAAGTATGTTTCCTTTAGCATATTTATTATGATAGAAAGTTGTGCATAAGTTGTTTTTGTATTAATCCATCACATGTTGGCTTTCACAAGTGTTTCGAAGCCTGCCAACTAAAAAGAAACTGTTACTACACCAGGCTGTAGTATGATCTGAAATATACTAGTTAAAACACTTTCCAAGTGTACAGTTCCATTAACCCTGATATAAAAAAAGAAAGGAAAATTCCTCATTCCTTTTTCTGTCTGGAGGAAGTAGAAAATCACACTCATAAATTTACGGCAGAATGGTAGTCACATTGCATAGCTCTAGCTACGGTATTCTCTAAAATCAATAGAAACTGAGTTGATAAAGTACTTGCAAAAAAAAATCAGTCTGCTTGGCACTAAAGACAAAGCTAAAAACTGAAGTTGTCCTCTGTAATAGCACACCCCAAGAGATAACAAGTAGTAGCATGGATAATAGGCTGCAGAACAACCACTGCCAGGAAAAGTCACAAAGTCTGCCACAACTCAGTGAATAGTGTAGATGATGCTTTTTGATGCTGGTCAGATAGAAGAAGTAGTTGTTTTGGTTTTTTTTTTAAAGCAGTTGTCCTCAAAGTGTGCCAAAGAACTGTCAAAGCTAGTAGCTCTAGTAATGCAAATTAACAGAAAACTGTAACATTTACAGGCAGTAACACAAAAAGTCTGCATAGAATTTTTTTTCTATATAATTGCCACCAAAGTAAGTCTGCCAAGGCAATTTATGTCACTGCAAATACTATTTTGCCTTGTAAATGTTTCTTTCTTATGTTTTTCTTTAAAATACATTTGCAGTGAAAAGAAAGGGTGAGAAAAGGTCTTAGTTTTCCATTCAAGTAGTTCCTAACAGACTAATGAACAAGGACAACAAAAATCTGGGCCATTATTCACAATCATTGCAACTAAAAATGCATCTGCCATCTCTACCAAGAATATTTGGTCTCAAATATGTTCATAATGTGCAGGGGTCTCGAAGTACATGTATTACCAAAAGATGTATGTCTTCTGTTGGAATATAATAAAACATATGAATTAATTATATCCAACAAGACCTTCCAATAAATTAGTAACACATTTTGAACACTATTTGCACTGTTCCTTCTTCCCTTGGAGGAAACTCATTGTGTTTAACTGAGGAAAACATCTGAGATGCCAAAAATGGTAGTGATTTATGGTTTCACAGTAAAAGTTAAACACTCCCCTGAAACTTGAATAAGAAATAATGCATGAGCACTGAGAGTATATTCCAGAGATGTCATTCAGCTTGGTTCTGAACTTGGAAGACATTTCCTGTTAGTGGAGCGCTCTTCAACACAGAGAGCTCTGGAAAGCTCTGGACTTAAACACTGGAATAGCTATATTCCTTTTAGACAGCTTTTTGTTTCATCTTACCTAGAAAATGCACCTGGGAAATATTCTACACCATCTAATGCAATGGAAAGAGCATCAGGCCTGACTGCATCATTTGACCTCTGGTGCTACTTTAATACAGAATAAAATTATCATAACTGAAAATACCACTTGGCAAGTTGCTATTAATTATATATTGGATTATTGCCTTAGACTCATGTTGCATTTAATTCTTTTGTTCAAAGGTTCTGGTTTCTATTGTGTTTTCATTTATTGACTGTGGACCAAACATGAGTTGCAGCACTTTCTGCAGGATCCTCTTCAACACTTCCTTTCAGCAAGGCTGCTGGCTGCAGGCAGCCATGGGGAATGCTACTCATGCAGAGTCACTTCAGATTCTGCCTTAGAGCAGACGGGGATCGAAGCCTCCTGACAAATACTTTTAAGCATAACATGGCTCTCCTGCTCCTGATTCAGTTAGCAGTGCATAAACCCTACTTTGCTACGTGGGCATTTACTTGATCAGGTGGCTGCAACCCTTCACATTTGACATCCTGAGGAACTCCCACCTCACCTCGAGTTTTCAGCAATGGGTCCATTATCCTTAACCTAAGTGTGTGCATCCAGCGATAGAAATGTGGTTGGGATCCATCTCGGGCACATCGCTGCTTTGCTGTTGAATCAGCCAGGGTATCTGATACAGAGATCATGCTAGAGTTAAACTTTTTTCTTGCTGAGCATGATAGAGCAAGTACCTGAAGGGGCATAGTATTTCGAACAGATGATATATGAGCTAGCACAGAAGCTACTTATAGTAGGATGGTCCCTCACAAAATTTGGAAAAAAATAGAACCAGTAAATTGAGTTCATATTGGTTTATCCATTTCTTTCTTATAGTTACACCTGTTTTAACCTGGTTCTTGAAGACATCAAGTGTGATTTACTGTATTGTAGATCCATGGTCTCAGTTTCACTAGCTTGCTTCTCCTTCTCTTGAAAGTCTCCGAGCACTAGTAAAAGGCAATTTATGTTTTGCAGAAATCCTTCAAAGTATGTAACATTTCCGTGTCATCAGCTGTTGTAGACCCATTGAAACCAAGGGGGCTGGTTCACAGTTTGCTCCTGGTGAGGATCTGACTGCATGTATCACACCCTTTCACAAACCAGCACTGCTTCAGTTCTCTTTCGGCTAAAAGCTTCTGTCAGGGGAACAATAATATCAAAACCTACAATCCACATTCAAGAAAAACATTTATTACAGAACTGAAAACAGATCAATAGTTCAAACAGCCAAAGGATCTGTAATGTTTTCCAGAAAGTAAATGATGTCATTAGTTCAGTGCAGTGAAACTCCTCACAATAATTAGGTTTAAATTAAGCTAATTTTTAATGGCATATTAGCTGCTTTTTTTGAAGGAGCAGTTGGTTTATTCTCTCATTTTCATCCACCATGCTGTCACTCCAGGACAAAGACAATTTTGTACAGAAGCACTACCTCTGCATTTTCATACTGTTAAGTGATTGATTTTATTTTTTTCTCAATTTTCTTAAATACATACTTATCTCTGAATTTCCAGGAACTTTAATGTTTGAGAATGATTGCAAGATCTTTTTAATGTAACTCTCTAACTGTAAGGGTCTTTACAATTCTAGGCCTTTTTTATTTTTCTGTCCTTAAGAATATTCAGTGATATTTCTTATAAATATCTACATCTATGAAAGAGCTTGTATTAGAGCTGCAAAATATATGCTTACAAGTTTCATGTGACAGTGAGAATTAGAATAATGTGATTAATAAGTGGCATGGTCACTTCACCTTAATGAGTTGTTTATGATTAAGAGAGTGAAAATTTACTTGTAAATTAGGCAATTTTTTCTTGTCATCTTTAAGACCATTCTTTATTTAATGTTGTCCAGAACTCATGTAAAGGGGGTGTTTGGTGACTCTGTTACTGTTAGCATCAGGGCATTCATTATCCCATCAGTTTTACCATTAGCTGTGCACATACCTACAAAACATAACAATTCTAACTCTGCTGGGCCATTAAAGGTTTGAATGGTTGGTTATGTTCCCAGGACTGCTGAAACCAATAGAAACATCTATTCCGCTTAATAGGGACAACTAACGCTATTAAAAACAGTGGCAGATGAGCCAATACTATTGTTCCCAAGCACATGTTTTCAGATGGGAGCATCTAATAATTTAAAACCACGCCAGTATGCCTTTAACCAGAATATTCTGTAACTCCATGTAGCATTATTGCATTTATTGAAAAGCTGTGACTTTTAATTATCATCTTTTCTACAAAAAAATTCAGCTTTCTGGGGTGAAAAAAAAATCTGTTTTCTTAAAAACCATGCACTGTGTACTACTCCAGGCATTGTTTTATTTAAATGTCATTCAGGCCTTGACAATGCCAGGCAACCCCCTCCAAAACCCTGTTTTATTTCAAAGGTAATGCAGGAGAAAGCCTTGCCTTTGAGAGTTCTGGTACTCTACCACAGCAGTCAGCTGGGACTGCTTGCCACGATTCTTTTCTTAACCACCATTTCTAACATTTTGAGACTTTCAACTTCTTTATTTTAACTTTGTAACAGCTCTTATTGTTACAGGGACAATTATGCTGATTGAGACTTACTCATAGCCTATAAGAGGCGGTGATTTTGCTATTTTTGATAATTCTTCTATATGCAAAAAAAAAATTCTTATGACTACTGCTTCACACAAGGCACACTTTACACATTCATGTTCTCTGGCTCCTGATTTGCATCACTGACATCCTTTGCTTTTCTACTGAATAGCCAGTCTCTTTATACTCGTACTGTCTCACAAGTCAGCACGTCCCATAATCAGAGTTGTGTTAGTCTTTGGGTGTTTGCCTTACGGTCAGTGTACAATTTAATGCATTCATCCTACAGTTTGGTTATCTTTTTACCTATGAAGAACCATCCCATCACAGTCCTCGGTCTTTTACAAACAACTTTCCATGTAACTCTAGCTTGCCAAGTTATATTTTTTCAATTTAAGGTCTTGCCTCCTTGCATCCTGAAACACATTTTAATAGCTGTTCTTACCAACGTCGACAAGAGGCATCAAATGCATGTTCATAGGCTTGGTGCTCTAGCTATCACAGTCAAATTGACACTGGCCTGGACATTTGCACTTACGACCTTGCACAAACTTTCGCCAGTTAATACTCATTTCTACTAAAATTATGAATCATTCCTTCCAGATTTAGCAGCTCAATCACTTCTGTCTTTGGTGTGTACCCACATAAGGGTGCTAGAGTAGGGAAAAGCAGACAGGGCTTTGTTTATTTATATCTACAGTTATCTAGGCTCTGAGAGTATCTACGAAAAAATAATCCAAAAAACTTTAAAATTAAAACCAGAAAACCCACAAAACCCATGTCCTATAAGAAACTCCTTTTTTTCCTACTTTCAGGAATAGAATTCCTAAGTAAGGTAACTTCTGTCACCACCTCTGGATCAGATTTGTTAAACTGGGAGGAGCTGTCAACTCCCTCAAAGGCAGGAAGGCCCTTCAGAGAGAGACCTCGACAAATTAGAGGGCTGGGCAATCAGCAACCACATGAAGTTCAAGAAGAGAAAGTGCTGGATTCTGCACCTGAGATGGGGCAACCCTGGATGTATGGACAGACTGGGGAAATAGAGGCTGGAAAGCAGTGCCTCAGAAAGGGACCTGGGGGTCCTGGTTGATGGCAAGTTGAACATGAGTCAGCAGTGCC